>JACEIK010004187.1:0-58508 GCA_018107945.1 Datura stramonium | reverse complement strand
CGAAATGATGAGTCGTTGTATCAATCGATGGGTCGTTGGATCAACCATTGTCAGCTCCTTGACAAATTCTGAACTTCCCTTACCACGAGCCTCACCACGACTCGTGGTGACTTCCAATGAGTCGTGGTCTCAATCCATTGTAAGCACTGGAAATCTCAACCAACAAGAAATGACTAGAAACAATGGGTCGTCACTACTCACCACTGATAATGGGATGCCCCGTGGTGTCCCCATCAGCCTAAGTTCAGCCATTCCTACAAGCGCTATCAATGACTTGTTGTTCCTAACAACGAGTTGTTACTCCATCCATTGTAACCACTGCCTCCCTGAACCCCCATACCACGACAGCTTACGACGACTCATGGTATCCAACCACGAGTCGTTGAGTCATCCGTCCTAAGATATTTTTGTCAGTTTTTTGCACTTTTCAAATTCATCTCTCGGGTCTATTCTTAGGCCTTCCCGAGGTATTACGATATCTCCCCCTTGGAAACATTCGTCCTCGAATGTAGGAAACAAGAAGAAAATAGAAACATACAATTTATCATAGCCATATACTGATCATTTTAACCAAAATTTTTACGGGATGACTACCTCCGAATAAAACCACATAGTTGAACTGATCTCACACTTCACATACACATTCATACACATAAAAGAAACCTGTACACATGAACTGAACATGAAAACTAGGTAGAGTCATAGGGAAAAAACTGATACCTCAAGTCGAAACTGAACCGGTAGAGAACAAATATGGGTATCTAGCCATCATATCCGCTTTGGCTTCCCATGTAGCTCCCTCAACATGCTGATTTCTCCATAAAATCTTGACTGAAGCTACTTATTTGTTCGTCAACTTCTGAACCTGACGATACAAGCTTTCAACAGGAATTTCTTCATAATTGAGGTTGTCTTTTACCCTAATATATATACCGGGACTACCAAGGCTGGATCACCCAAACACTTTTTCAAAAGCGATACATGAAAGACGGGATGAACTGAAGGTAACTCCGATGGCAAGTCCAACTCATATGCCACTTTACCAACTCTTCTCACAACCCGATAGGGACCAACATATCAGGAACTGAGTTTCCCTTTCTTTCCAAATCTCATCACTCCCTTCATGGGAGAATACCTTCAACCTCAACTCAAGATCCCTCCTCCTCACATCCGCATGAGACTTTTGGCGACTAGGGGCTGTTTCCAATCTTTCCCTTATTATCTGAACCTCCTCCATAGCATAATGAACTGAATTTGTCCCTATCATTGCTGCTTCACCAACCTCAAACCATCCGATAAGCAATCTTCATCTCTGCTAGTAAAGAGCCTCAGACGGAGCCATCCCAAAGCTGGCATGGTAACTGTTATTATCGGCAAACTCAATAAGAGGCAATAATCACCCCAACTACCCTACTATTGAAGTACCCCATCTCCCCCTTTGGAACAACCTCTACCTTCTGATCTGAACGACCGCCTTCGACCTTACTAAGATAGGATCCTCACCTTATCTAGCTTTTCCCCCAGTCATCAATAAAAGTTTCGATCCATCCTCAACCATGACACCACACCTTATACTTAGAATCATGCTAAACACACAAAACGTTCAAATCCACCCGAAGCTCATCCGGAATCCTCCGGACACAACCCAAATATGCAATTCAACCGTAAAACACATTCCAAGCCTGTTGGAATCATCAACCACCATCAGGTTGTTTTATCAAAAGTCGACCATAGTCAAACTCAATCTCCTTAAACATCTCGATTTAACCAAAAAGTTTAAATTACTCTCGAATCATCTCGGGACCCACGCAACTACCCAACTAAGTCATAAATCACCATCCGATACTCACAGAACTTTCAGAACCCGAATTCGAGCTCGTTAACCTGAAATGTTGACTTTGGTCAAACCTTTCAAACTTCAGACCTTTTAAAATCGAGAATCTTGTCCAATATTCATTGGATCATTTGGAAATTGTGTCATCCATCCTCGCAAGTCATATGTAGAGAAATATAGATACAGAAAGGTTCAAACTAGGGAAACGGGTAAAATCACGAAATGACCATGTTGGTTGTTGCACTTCTAGATTTTGGCTAATCATTGCACTTTCTGAACTTCTACGTGCCTGGCACCTATAGCAGGGATAGGGAGTTATCTTGGACGTACACATCTTAACTATCATTTACATTGTGTGGACCACCCATAGAGCCTAGAGTAAGGAAATCATAAGCACAAATTATTCAAGGAATCCAAGTTGGGAATGTACCTGATATAACACGATTCTCATGAGCCGGTAAGGTAGATCTTAAGGGCTGAGTTTATAAAGATGAGTGTACTAAGGGATATGAGCTCACATACGCAACGAGGATCATGACATGAAGCTGAATTTATGCAGTCATGGAGTAATGTTGGGATCGGTGACTAACGGAGTTGCCCATCATCTTAGAGTTCTGAACGTAAGCATGGGTTGAGCGTAACATCAAGCGACATACGAGAGAAACATCTAATGAGAATGGATTGACTATCCCTAAGTACCATCCCTAGAACTTCTTTGCTAAAACTTAAGACCCAACATGACCCTTCATTTACCATCTCTCTCTTATATTAGAGCTATCATTCTAAGGCTTTAGGACCCTTTGTTATAGTTGCACTAATATCCTTAGCTCCAGACTGCTCATTTACCTCCAAAGCTATCTCTAAATATTTCATACTCTTAGCCTTTGCCTACCTCCCACAAAATAGATCTCATACTAAGGTGCATACAGGAATCCCGTACCTTGTACAGTCGGCTCTCAGAACTAGAAATTGGGGTAGGTTTGATGGAAAAGCTTATAACATACCTAAGACGTACATCTGAGGTCGACCACTACTCGCTCTTGACACCCTGTGCTGTGGAGGTGGGCGACTTGCTGGAACTGATGGAGAGGGATTCAGAGCATGGCCTTTCCCACCATCTCGCTTGACTGTAGCGCAATCCTTGTGTTTATGACCGAGTTGGCCACAATAAAAGCAAATATCTAAACCTGCCAAGCATTCTCCTCGGTGGTGCTTCCCGCAACGCCCGCAAGTTGGGTAAGTAATCTCCCTTACCCAGGGATTGTATCCCCGAGCTTGGGCTTGAGACTTCTGCTAGATTTGAGAGTAACTCCCCCTACTCGACCCTTGTTGGGACCCCTCAAGGTCATCGAACCTGGGCCTCTTGTTCTCCCTCCTGCCCCCTCTATACTTCCCAACCACACTCGATTTACCAACCTTAGTGGGCTCTCCTTCATGAGTCCTTGAGTCCTAATATTTGTTGCTTCCCCGATAGTGTTCACCGGTGCGATAGCCCACTAGCCAGGCTGGGTGATCATAGCTCGCATCAACACTCTAAGAGCGGCTCCGAGCTTTGCATCAGTAACTTGCATGGAACCATCGGAGTTGGTGGTGTTGGCTGACTTCCATCGTTGTTTTGAGAAGACATGTTTCTGCATACGCGTATTGCACAAGTTAGAGGAAGGGAGAGAGTTAAACTCATGGCACGAGGTAGAATCATGAAGGAAGGGAACATNGGTGTGGCGCTCTTCACGCCCATGAAAACGACTCTACTTAACACGACTTTCAGACACCCTAGGAAACTCCAAACCTATTGCTCTGATACCAAGTTTGTCACGACCCGAACATACACCCGGATTGTAGACACGGGATAAGGGACCCCGAGAGACCCCAAGTCAACCCATGGCATAAGCATGCATCTAATCTTAATCAAATAAGCGGAATACTTAGCATATCATCATAGCGGAAACATAATCATAATATAACACCCGAAAGTACTAGACATATACATAAGCTGAGTTCTACATCCTGTCTGAAAGCCTCTACTACATAAGATGGATTGATGGGACAACATCCCCAACTAATCCGACCGATACTGAAACATAAATAACATGAAAGTCTGTCAAACGGCCCTCGGAACATGAGGACTCACCAATAAGCTGAGAGCGAGAGCTGAGATGAACTAAGGATGAGGTCGAGCCTGAGATCCGGACCCTATATTATAAAATGATACAACATAAAAAGTATGCGGTTAGTACGTGGAATGTACCGAGTATGAAAGAAAAGTAAAACAAGCATTTCAAAGGAAATGAAACTCATAAATAATCATAGGAGAAGGACATCATGCTTATATCATAAATTCCATAAGAAAACATAAGGCTCAAAACTTTCAAATCATTCATTATCATAAGAGTAAGTAAACTTTATCAAAACATAACTTGAGCCAATAGCATAAACATAATAATGCATAAAACATACGAAACAATTGGAGGACTCGTCATAACCGACACCATTATGATAGAGCCTTTGATGATTCCCCAACTATTCACTCAAGTGGGCAGAGCCGACCCCAGCTTGCTAGGCGAGGGTCGTGCATTAGGCGTGATATCACATTTGAGGGGATCGGTATCAATATAATATATAACATTAGAACCCATGGTGGCATGTGGTTATGAGATACCGGCGTAGTCCTTTGAACGTCGGGCTGCTCGATGCTAGACATGGCTCCCAAAAACATGCATATAGGCTCATACCTAAATCAATAACATCATACATTAAAATTCATTGGCTAAAATATAACATTTATCATCATTGATCCCCTTTAAAACATGCTTATCCAAGAATCAAAGGCCCTTTTCATCGGCCAACATCATAAATCGATAAATCATGTAATTCGTTCACAAATCGTAAATCATTCTTAAACATGTGGGCATTGTCCAATACTTTGACATACTCAATTCTTTCAAAAATATGCTTATAAACATGGGTAACTTAGAAATCATGCTTTTCATCTCATCAATAAGCTCAAAATATTGAATATTCATCATAAATCATAACTTTCATGAACTCTCATCAATGGGCATTTTAGATTTAAAAAGCTTGAAATATAATTTTCAAGAAAATAATATAAAACCTTCCCATCATTCATAATTCAACAATAAAAACTCAATTAAATCAAACTCATAAAGTGAAAACACATTTTCATGCATTTGATAAAACCCCATGGGAGTGAATAGGAGGATTCATGATTAAATTCAAGGCTGAGCATAGGTGTGGAAGAAATCACCCATTTGTAACCTTACATTCCCGGGTAAGATCAAATTTCAAAGCTCCTTGAATACCCACAAAAGAAATTGATGGAATTTTGGAGAAGAAGGCCTTGAATCTCCCTAAAACCTCTCTAAAATCTCTTGCATGGGAATGGGTATGCATTTAGGGACTTAACCCATCTTATCATACTCAGAAAAATATACCAAACGCCGTAGTTTAGGGTCTCAAAGCACGAAAAAGTCGAAAATACCCTTAATAAAATTTCCTTTAAAAAACTGTTGGGCCGGACCAACGCGACCGATCCACGGTCATTGCATGATACCACTACTCGTGGCCTTGAGTCGTTGAGTCCACTACTTCACTTCATGCTTCAGGTTCTTCCCACAACTCGAAATGATGAGTCGTTGTATCAATCGATGGGTCGTTGGATCCAACCATTGTCGGCTCATGACAAATTCTGAACTTCCCTTCCACGAGCCTCACCACAGTCGTGGTCTATCCGTTGTAAGCCTTTGGACATCTCAACCCAGAAGAAATGACTAGAAACAACGGGTCGTCACTACTCACCACAGATCGTGGGATGCCCCGTGGTGTCCCCATCGGCCTAAGTTCGGCCATTCCTACAACTGCTAACAACTACTCGTTGTTCTTGACCATGAGTCGGTACACCATTTGTTGTCACCATTGCCTCCTGAATCCCCATACCACATTGTTTACGACAACTTGTGGTATCCATGAGTTAATCGAGTCACCCGTCCTGAGATATTTTTGTCAATTTTCTGCCTTTCCAGATTCATTCCCTAATAACGCTCAAACCACACCTCCTTCAAAAGTATGAGACGGATGTTGTCAATAAAGAACCTTCAAAGATTGGGGTCAATTCCACAGAGAATATGGGAGGATGTAGAAAACGCTAGTCACTTACAGGTTTTTAGTTAATTATTTCCTAAGTGGAAATTTTATATTTGTAAAGTAATAAATAACAATGTTGGTGTTTGTTGTTTCCAAAATTAATGCAACTAACTAGGGTAAGTGTTCCCCATGACTTCATAACCACAAGGCGTTTTATACTAGTGATCATTCCGATTGCTTAGCATGCAATATCGGTAAGTTAGGTTCACCTAAATTGTTGGACCCCTATCTAGATGATTTCACCACGCAACGAGTACGTCTACGTGTGTATTCTTGATTAACCCTTACCCTTAATATTGGATTAGCTATTCCACAGGACAAAGTCTATTAGATGAGGGTTGATAGCCTCAAATCTCCGTTGTTAATCCCTTTTTCCATTCACTACCTCCTTGGTCCGTTAAGTAAGAATAAGGCAAGTTCTAACGTTTGAAACCGTTAAAAATTAATTAAAATGAACGAAGAAACAATACATGCATAAACTCCATTCAAGAATCACTAAGTATTTTACCTATGTGTGTTAATTTGTCATGGTTCCCCAACCCTAGTTGTGGTGGTTTTAGCCTATCATATTTATAAGTAAATTAATAGGTCTAAATAAATAAAGCAAAAATTAATACTTACAATGTTGATAGGAAGAAACTTACTTGATTATTGCAACAATAAAGAAGAACAATTCAACAATCGTCTCGAAGTTCCAAACGTAAGACACCAAACTTGTATCTAAAAACTTGAGACTTAAAACTATAATCCTACTTGAAGACTTCTGAACTTGAAATTTGATCTAAAGTTTGATAGCTATTACGCGAAAATAACAGGGTATTTATAGTAGTTAGATGCTATAGTAGTTAGATGCTTTCCTCATTCCTTGATGAATTTGGCTTGGGATTTAATTTTCCTTTTCCTAGTTGAAGTAGGAAATCCACTTTTTTCCCATTTTAAAAGCCTTGCCGCATCGCCAGTTGTGGAAACGAGTCACCTAATGACTCTTTGTGCATGGGCACGAGTCGTTAGGCACCTCGTGGTCTAACTCTCCAAAATTCCAGTGCACCTAATGATTCCTACCAGTTCTCTCACAATGAGTCGTGCCAACACCTGACAATTCGTGATGTCTTCCGTTACCTTCACTGGATTTTTCTCAAAATTTCTCTTCTCAATCTCCATGACTGACTTCACAACTCATTACCAGACGTAATGAGTCATTCCCTCAACCCATCAGGTACACTGTTTCTGCATCTTCCAAACTCAACCTTTGCCCACGACTTTTCAGCTTCTTTTCATCTTCATTCCATAAGCCTCAAATACATTCAAATCCATCCTTTTTAGCCCTGAAAACATCTAATCACATGTGTAAGCTAATTTTCACAAATATATAACATAAATACATGCAAATACACATAATTTGTTCTCAAAACAGAATAAAGTACGGGCAAAATATGTCTATGAAGTACGTGAGTACGCCCTTCATCACCTCTCGAGTCTATTCTTAGGCCTTCATGGGGTATTACAGCATACCTCATTTTTTGCACATCATATTACATCTCAACGTAACTTATGAATAGGAATACATAACTCGTATATCTCAAACTTGGAGCTCATTAAAATAAAAACGCTAGGAAACTGTCCAAGGGTTGCCTTAAGATAAATAAAGATTTATAGTCGTTCTTTAGACAACATAGGAATGGCTCGTGTGAAACTTTTCAATATATGAGGAGCTTAGGAAAGTTTAGCCGCATTATAAACAGTTTAGAAACTTCCAACAAAAATCCTTTAAAACTTGAAAAAGTTAATCCAACTCTTAGAACAAATAATCAAAGATAATTTTTTTAAAAGTACGATAACGAACTTCTCTTTAACTTGAGTCACTATCTCAAAAATATTCAATTCTAATCATTTCAAAAGAAGCTAACACTTTACTGGCCTTTCATTAACTTAACGCAAACTTAACATAAAAAACTTTATTTATAACTCTTTTGCTAAACGTCTTTAGAACAGGGTAAATCTTGCTAGGCATTTGCCTAACTCATTAAAAATTGTAACACTTAACATCTAAGTTAACAACCTCAAGCTCTATTTTTCATATTCATCTTAAATTCTTTTCCAAACAGGATTTGTCATCCCCTACTTAATTATTTACTCTCGTGTTCACTATTCCAGAAATTCTTATACGCACTTATCTTTTTACCTAATTTCCAACCTTATCTCTTAAACCTCATCTTGCTCATATTTAACATCATCCAAAGATTCTTGAAATCATCTACGGACAGAGAGCATATAACTCATATATTACCTTAAGAGGTCTAACATTTACACTTATCTTTCCTTTGCTACTAGCGCCTCAACTTTTACACTTGGGTTAACTTTCTTACACACATAAAACTTTCAAATAACATGAAACATGTCTACTTAAAGCCTTAATCAATTCTTAGGAGGTCTAGATAACTCAAGAGCTCTAATAAACATATAGCGACTTCCTAAAGGCAATCCTTGCCACCTTAGCGTATAACTTGAAAACAAGCATAAGCATATACATATATTATGGTTTTCATATAACCTACTAACTTCATTATACTGTGTATAACCTATTCATAAATATGGTTCTATATAAATATCAATAGTTTACACATTCAAGTTCTATTTTCCAAGTTTAACATATCGGTTAATTAAGAATTAGTCACTTAGCTTATGAGAGAGGGATAGGGGGAACTTCTTATGTCCCCTAGTAACTTAAAACATGCATATAATAGGGTAGGAAACTATTTTAAGGCAATTCCATTTCGTCACCCTCGTTAGCCCTTATTGAGTTAAAACCGATTTCAAATATTAGGTTCGTCCGCGCGTCGTTTTCTTGCCATGTTTACCAATTTCCTTAGAAACCATGATGTGAAACACCTTTGACACCACGAATACATAACATAATATAAAGGACCAGCTCACAGTACCCACGCTGAGGGGACTTCAGACTTTATTTACAACTATGATCATAATTGAAGGCAATTGCCCTCTTTATTTTACATTCATGTGTTCCAAATCTTTAGCAAATACATAACTTAATACCAAGTAATTATAACAACTGGGAAGAACCATAATATGGTACAACAGAACCTTAAGTACAGGGGAATATCAGATTCATCCTCGGCAAGAATTCGTGCTTGAAAATCAAGAGACAAAGAGCGCCTTACATACCTTTTTTTGGCGAGCTTTCTTATGTCGTTTCTTTCTTTCAACAATCATAACTTAACCCCTTAAATTACATGAGTTTATCACCAAGTAGAAAGGTTGTTTCAAGCCAATTTATCCATTCAAAATGTTACATCAATAGGCAGTCACACCACAAACAAATAAGGCAACACTTAGCATTTTTTATTTCCACTTGTTTCTACAACTTTGAGGGAAAATAGAGGTAGGAAATTACCTCACTTTTCTCATTAAAAACTCCCAAAAACATAGAGTATATTCTCAGAAAAACACACCTATTCCAACCTTCAAAAACGATCAGAACTTCAACAATAATATACTAACAACGGCAACCCAACAAAGCCTCCAACTTCTAGCTTTATCTAGGATTTTTAGGCAAGTTTAGAAATTATAAATACTTACCCTTTACATTAGAATATCCTTGGCTATAATAGGAGTATTTCCTCCAAATCACCTCCCAATTACGCAGCAGTCTTTCTGCCCAAAACGCAGCAACATAACAGCACAACAACTACAACAAGTCAACATACAAATCATAACTTTCTTCTAATTTTCTTTCAAAATTCCATAGACTTATTAGAGATTTCAAACGAGGGAAGTTACTTACTCTTTATTATTAAAAATTCCTACTAAGATGGAGTACAACTTTAGCTCAAAATAGTCCCAAACACGCAGCAAAAACACTGAAAAAATGAAGCTACACGGCAGCAACAACTTCATCACAACGTTTCCTTCACTTCTATCAACTTTTGCTTAAGTTTTGATGGTGTTTTCTTGAGGTATTCCTCTTGGTTTCTTAGGATTTGCTACTGGAAAAGAGAGAGAATTTCATAGGATAAGAAAGCACCTCAAATCTGGAAAAGTTGAAAATTGTTTCATAGAACAAAACTTAAAATATAAAGGTGTTTGGGCAGTGGCCATTTTTAGGGTGGTCGCCATGTCACTGCCCAATAGTGCCACCATAAAACACTTGTAACTTTTCACTCCGAACTCTGATTGATAAGACAATTAATGTTCTAAAAACTAGACTCAAAGTCCTTTAATTTGATATGTTGTGGGGCTTCTAATTAATTATATTTTGTGAGATATGATCGTTTAAAGTTGACTCTTTCTTATAAACTTTATATACTCTTTGGTTTTCTGTTCATACTCATTTCCCTTGTCATCTACGACCAATATACAACCTGTACTTCTCTTAACATAGCATACAAACATCAAATAATCACCAAAAAAATTTTGGGGTGTCATACTCATTTCCTTGTCATCTACGACCAATATACAACCCCGTACTTCTCTTAACATAGCATACAAACATCAAATAATCACCAAAAATTTTTGGGGTGTAACATCCTCCCTCCCCCCCCGAAAACATTCATCCCCGAATGTCATAACACCTTTAACTCATCCTTGTCTTCTGTCATAAACATACATTCCATATATTCGTAAACATATCCTTTCCGATTGTTGCTTCATTTCAAACTATACCAATTCAACTCAATCTCTTTATCTAACATAAGACAGACGTGCCTTAACACTACATAATCGATGAATTTTTCTATCCATAAGAAAATTTATATACTACCACGGCGGATGATTAACTCTAATACCACTTTCCATTCACTACTTAAGATATAGGATAAATGTTAAATCTAAAGTTGCAGTTTTACCCTTGCCTTTACCACGGCCCGTTATTGGCGGTCCTGACAACAGAAACCAAAGCCTGATCTAAGGAAAAAGAAGGGACTAAATCTCTAGGAGAAATTGAATGTCTAGCCACCCGGGGCTTTGAAACACTACAAGGAGCCTTAAATAATCCTGTAGACCTGGTCTCCCCACTCTATTCTACTTCTCTGTCGGTACTTGGAGATGGTGAATCAGATCCACTATCTTCTGAGCAAATGATTGTATCCGAGCAATAGTCATATCTATCTGGGTAGACACTCCCAAACACTCTCAAACCATATGGGGTCCCAAACCTAATACAATTTATAAACTCTATCTCTCATATTCCACACCCTATCTGAAGCATATCGGGCCAAAGAATTAAATATGAGACTATATTCATGAATACTTATGTTGCCCTGCTCTAGGTACAAAAATTGATTAGCTCGAACTCGTTGAAGTTCCCATGGTAAGTACTGATTCGTGAAGTCTAGGGGATTTAGGCTAAAAACTCCCAAGCACTAGAGCTCTCAAAAGTATTTCCCCTGGACCCTGGAATTAATTTCAACTGTTGATTTTGAAACTTCACTACTTGGGTTAACATCGGAAATGCTTTCTCAAAATCCTGTCCCTTTGATATACCAGAAGGTGTTGGAGGATCAAAAACTCTACCTCCTCCTGGATCTACCAAAACAAGGACAACATGAGGGGCTGAATCCCTTCCCACGGTAGCTCTGATTGGAACTAGAGGAACTGTAACACGGGGAGTAAAAAAACTCACTTTGAGCCTAAAATTTATTTCTTGGATCGATAGGAGGGCGACTGAGACACTTTCAAGCATCAATGTCGATAAATCTCGTAGCCATTTGCCTTACTCTAGGTGAATTCTAAAACATAACCATGATTTACATTTCAAACACCGCTTACATCTTTGCTCTATAGCACGATCTATTAATGAACAAAGTGAAACAACTCCTAAATGCCCTGTAGCCTCCTGATTATAATATGGTGCACAACATACCCATAATAAAGACTTTACTAGACACGGCTTGTGGAATCCCTAGGATACGACTTTGCTCTGATACCAAGTCTTTCACGCCCCAAAATTGGAGGAGGGTGCGACTGGCTCCCGATACCTGACTAACCAGGAAGCCGACCATATAGCATCTGTAAATGTAAAACTTAGGCCTTCCAGGTGTAACACCCCAAAAATCCCTATGACTATACCTTAGATTTGATGTTCGACCATGCAGAGAAAACTGGAAAATGTCCTCAGAACAAGCCTCAGTACGACTCGTAGGAGCATTGTACGAGTCATACCAAGGACTTGTAGTGTGGTCCAGAGAGATCAACAAAATCTGATTGAGAATTCATGGAAGGCTCTCACGACTTATACCAAGTCAATAAGAGTCGTACCAAGGTTTCATGGTATGATTCAGAGAGTTTAGCAGGAAGTGGCAAGGAAACCACGATTGGATCCTATGATCTATATTAGGGTGGTATGAGCCGTAGTGAAGGATCACAGATAGGAGGTTCAGAGAATTTTCAAGGAAGGATCAGTAGCTGCAAATACTCAGTACTAGTCGTAAGATGATGATACGAATCATCATTTCAATTGTGAGTTGAGATGTTGTACAACTTGGACTTTCATCTAAGTTTGGAACTGTTCGAGGTAGGTGGATAGACCCGAACCCGATGAATTTAAGGAAACAAGGCGTTAACATCAATTCTTAGGTGTAAGAAGTGCATTGGATCCAATTTAAGGTTATGAGGAACCTCTAGCATGAAGGTGAGTTAAGAGTCTTCCTACCAATTGGGTTTTTCATAAAGGTTCTTACAAGGGCCAACTTTAAACGACCATAACTCCTATTATACGAATTCTTTTGGGTGATCCAGGATATTAAATTGAATCCCTTTGAGTCTTCTTTCCAATGCATCTAACCTTACATCAATCGAAGTTCAGAGTAAAATGTTATGGCCAGTTTAGTAAAGCATTATCAGGTTTGGCAGACAAGAGCAGCCCTGTTACCACGAGTCTTGGTATGACTCATGGTATGAAGGTACGAATCATACTAGGAACTCGTACAAGGGGTTTTGGAAATATTTTTAAGGCTCCCAGAAGCCACGAATGGCATACCACAACTCGTAGGAACTCACCACGAGTCATGGTACGACCCGTAGCACTAGACAGACAGATTTTTGAGAATTTTTTTCTAGGGGTATTTTTGTAATTGTCTATGCTTCTAACTCTTAAACTAGGTCGCTTTAGTCTTCTTTTAGGACGAATTAAAGGAGTTTTCCTATTCTAACCCCTCGCTCTTCTCACAACCACCGTAAAGTTCTTCTCCCTTCATCTCTCAAGGCTCAAGAACTAGGGTTCCTCTCCAAGGTGCAACAACTTCAAGATCTTTAGAGAGATCCTTCAACCAGGTATGTGGGACTTTAACAAGGGTATCCTTTCACCCTTGCGTCCCAAAGTTTCCAGCAAACCCTAGCTTTATAGTACTTCTAGAGATCATGATTTGGGGATTTTCTTTGACTGTGAAATTTCTCCACTTCCTCAATAGTGTTAAACTACCATGACTAGAATTCTTACATGCGTATGATAGTATTTTTAGTTATTAAAGAATTCCTTAAATTCTATTATTTTCTTTAGTTTACATGAGTATTTTTTAACTGAAATTCATGCTCTAATTCTATTGATTTAGTTTGGTTTCCTTAGTCTTGATCTTGATCATAAATTCGGGTAAAACTTGCATGATTTAGACTCAAATAGAAAGGTTATATTGATATGGTAGATGTTACTCGATTTACAAATGATTAGCATAGATACTTTAATAGAAGTTAATATCTTGGTATATTCAGTTTCAGAGTCTCAGTCAACACTCAGAACACTTAGAGTTTTATAGAAATGTCAGCTAATCAGTTTGACTATAGTCATTTCTTGAGGTGTCAGTGGCGCCTCCCAATTATCAGTTATTAGACTCAGATATTAGTTATCATATTTTAGTGGTTCTTTAGACGGTTACGAAGCTTCAAGATAAGCAACACTGACCAGTCTTAGAACACCAATTTCTAGATCCGGTCCACTAAGACTCTCAGGGTACTTCCAGATAAGTATCCCTGACTTAGTCTTAGGCCCCAGCTTTGAGCTATCAACTTGGCAGTAGTAGTCATATTAGAACTATCCAATGGGAGTAGGACTTAGCACCGAGATGGTCGGGGTTTCAGTGCACCCAGGTTTCCAAAAATACGTTGCCACCATAGGTTATTTTTATTGGCCTTATGGCCCCAGACAGTGATCTCACAGTCCATGCCTTTATACCCTGGCAAGGAATATTGGGTTCTACCGATGGGGTGTGTACATCGGACTCCACGTCTGGCTCATATGGTTATATGTCAGTTATAGACTCTCCCACTAGTCAGTACAGTCTCAGTTCAGTTCAGTTTAGTTCATATCAGCTTAGCTCAGTTCAGTATCTCAGATCTAGGACATGTCTATGACCATCAGCCAAGGTCATTATTTACCATATCAGTTATATTTCAGTTGTATCAGTTTTTAATATTTTAGTTGGTCATTTCATGTCATTTCAGTTTAGTTACTAGTTCTTTCATGTTATTTATATCTCTCACTTACTCAACACATTCAAAGTACTGACGCATACCTTTTATGCTATATCATTTTATGATACAGCTTTAGGTTCTCAGTCCCAGTACCGTTAGCAGATCGCATTCAGGAGTTTTTAGTTGTATCCAATGGTGAGTCCTCATCTTTCGAGGACGATGATTATTTTCTTCAGTTGTTTTTTGTTCAGATAGACTTATAATAAGCTGGGGGCTTGTCCCAGTAACTCATCAGATAGATGGCTTTCAGACACAAACATAGATTCATAATTTCATCTTTGTTCAGTTGTTATAAACTTTATGATTTAGTTCTTCTTCATGAATGGTTTTATTATTTTTAAAGCTCCCGCTATGTTTTTACTCAGAATGCAGTGTTATGATAGACCATGGGTTGACTTGGGGTTACTTGTGACTCCAAGTACCGTGTCTCGTCCAGGGTATAGACTCGAGGCGTGACACTAGGACACCTATCACAAACAACTGGAGTAATCACCTGGACCCATAAGGTCTCAACTACCACAAATAAATAACTGAAATGTCGATAAGGCCATGACTAGGATAAACCAAGCAACGGAAAGCCAACAAGGCTACAAACTAAATAAAACTATACCTACTAAGTCCAAAAATCCTCTAATGAGTAACTTGAACTAATGGTCGGAACATGGCTCCGACCTACCCGTAACTATAACTCAAAACTCAAGCAAAAATAACTAAGCCCTAGCTCAAGGAAGAAAGGAGCATACCAATACATCCGCTGATCTCACGAACCGCTACTGCAACTGGTAATCCCAGCCTCTACCTGCACCTACGACACGAACGCAGGTCCCCAGGTGAGGGAATGTCAATACGAATGAAATGTACTAGTATGTAAGGCTGAAACTATAAACATGAGATAACAATCCTGTAATAACTGACTCAGCACATAAACATATAAAGGATATATATAACCTAGAACCCTGCAACCCGTATTTGATAACAACTCACTGTAACATAAGTGAACTCAAGATAACTGAACAATGAATAAGGAATAGTAACAACCCCGAATCTTGGAAATCGTAACCTAATAATAACTCTATAATGAGCTAAAAATTCAATTAAGAAATGCACAAGAAAGAAACTATACCATAAATTCATATATAAAATTCGTCCAGCCGGTGTACCACACTGGGTTAAAATAAAAATATCTCCAGCTAGTGTATCACATCGGGGTAAAATAGAAATATCTCCAGCCGGTGTATCATACCGGGGTAAAATTAAAATATCTCTAGTTGGTATACCATACCGAGGTAAAATAAAGATATCTCCAGTCGGTGTACCATACCAGGATAAAATAAAAATAAATCAATCGCAATCATAAATGGAGCCGATAGGGATAATATAGATTATCTGTATACTTACAACTATGAAACATGCTAACTCAGTAACTATAATATGTGTAGGATCATACCATGACCCCAAATACTACAATTATTCCATACACAAATAGGTCTTTTATTTAGCATTTAAGAACATACATCTGTTGTGAATGAATTCTTAGGGAAGTTCCTAGGACTGGAATATCATAAAGACTGTGTAGACACGCGTTCGTGATTTCAAACATTTCTTAGCAACTCTAACATGAGAGCAGGGAGGAATAGCTTAACTTAACATTTTCTATTAACATTCATTTCGTACTTATACTCGTTTTGCATTCATACTTTCATATCTAGAATTGTGAGCATACCTCGTTTGTTGCACATCATATCACATCTTAACGAAACTTTTGAATAGGAAAACATAACTCATGTCTCTCGAACTTGGAGCTCCTTAACATAAAAGTGTTAGGCAACTGTCTAGGGGCTGCCTTAAAATAAATAAAGACTTATAGTCGTGCTTTAGACAACATAGGAATGGCTCGTGTGAAACTTTGCAATATATTAGGAGCTTAGGAAAGCTTAGCGGCATTATAAACAGTTTAGGAACTTCCAAGAAAAATCCTTTAAAACTTGAAAAAGTTAATCCAACTCTTAGAACAAATAATCAAAGATAATTATTTAAAAAGTACGATGAAGAACATCTCTTTAACTTGAATCACTACCTCAAGAATGTTCGATTCTAATCATTTCATAAGAAGCTAACACTTTACTGGCCTTTCATTAACTTAACACAAACTGAACATAAACAACTTTATTTATAACTCTTTTGATAAACGTCTTTAGAACAGGGTAAATCTTGCTAGGCATTTTCCTAACTCATTAACAATCATAACAATTATCATCTATGTTAACAACCTTTAAATCTACTTTTCGTATTCATCTTAAATTCTTTTCCAAACAGGATTCGTCATCCCCTACTTAAATATTTACTCTCGTATTCACTATTCCAGAAATTCTTATACGCACTTACCTTTTTACCTAATTGCCAACCTTATCTCTTAAACCTCGTCTTGCTCATATTTTAACATCGTCCAAAGGTTCTTGAAATCAGCTATGGACAGAGAGCATATAACTCACATATTACCTTAAAAGGTGTAACATTTACTCTTATCTTTCCTTTGCTACTAGCACCTCAATTTTTATACTAGGGTTAACTTTCTTACACACATACAACTTTCAAAGAACATGCAACATGCCTACTTAAAGCCTTAAACAATTCTCAAGAGGTCTAGATAACTCAAGAGCTCTAATAAACATATAGCAACTTTCTAAAGGCAATCCTTGCCACCTTAGCGTGTAACTTGAACGCAAGCATAAGCGTATACATATATTATTGTTTTTGCATAACCTGCTAACATCAAGATGTTGTGTATAACCTTCCCATAAATATGGTTCCATAGAAATATCAATAGTTTACACATTTGACTTCTATTTTCCAAGTTTAATGTATCGGTTAATCAAGAAATGCGTTAACTAGTTACTTAGATTATGGGAGCGTAATTGGGGGACCTTATCATGGCCACAGGTACCTTAAAACATGCATATAATAGTTTAGGCAACTATTGTAAAGTAATTCCATTTCATCACCCTCGTTACCCTTATTGAGTTAAAACCGATTTTAAATATTAGGTTCATCTGCGCGTCATCGTCTAGCGATGTTTACCAATTTTCTTAGAGACCATGATGTGAAACACCATTTACACCACAAATACATAAAATAATATAAAGTACAAGCTCATTGTGCCCACGCTGAGGGGACTTCAGACTCAATTTAAAACTATAAGCATAATCGAAGGCAATTGCCCTCTTCACTTTACATTCATGTGCTCCAACACTTTAGCAAATACATAACTTAATACCAAGTAATTATAACAAGTGGGAAGAACCATAATATGCTACTACAGAACCTTACGTACAGGGGAATGCCAGATTCATCCTTGGCAAGAATTCGTGCTTGAAAATCAAGAGACAAAGAGCACCTTACATACCTTTTTTTCGGCGAGCTTTTTTATGTCATTTCTTTCTTTCAACAATCAGAAATTATCCCCTTAAATTACTTGAGTTTATAACCAAGTGACAAGGCTATTTCAAGCCAATTTATCCAGCAAAAACATTACATCAATAGGCAGTCAAAACACAAAGAAATAAGGCAACACTTAGCATTTCTTATTTCAAATTGTTTCTACAACTTTGAGGGTAAATAGAGGTAGGAAATTACCTCACTTTTCTCATGAAAAACTCCCACAAATATAGAGTATATTCTCAGCAAAACACAGTTGTTCCAACCTTCAAAAATGAGCAGAACTTCAACAATAACCTACCAACAACGGCAGCCCAACATAGCCTCCAATTTCTAGCTTTAGCTAGGATTTTTAGGCAAGTTTAGCAATTAAAAACACTTACCCTATACATTAGAATATCCTTGTATATAATAGGAGTATTTTCCTCCAAATCACTTCCCAATAACGCAGAAATCTTGCTGCCCAAAACGCAGAAACATAATAGCACAACAACTACAACAAGTCAACATACAAATTATAACTTTCTTCTAATTTTCTTTAAAAATTCCATAGACTTATTAGAGATTTCAAACGAGGGAAGTTACTTACTCTTTATTATGAACAATTCCTACTAAGATGGAGTATAAATTTAGCTCAAAATAGTCCCAAACACGCTGCAACAATACTGCAAAAATGAAGCTACAAGGCATCAACAATTTTACCACAATGTTGCCTTCACTTATATCAACTTTTGCTTGAGTTTTGATGGTGTTTTCTTGAGGGATTACTCTTGGTTTCATGGGCTTTGATACTGGAAAAGAGAGAGGATTTCAGAGAGTAAGCAAGCACCTCAAACCTAAAAAAGTTGAAAATTATTTCATAGCACAAAACTTAAAATATAAAGGTGTTTGGGCGGTGGCCGTTTTTAGGGCGGTCTCCATGTCACTGCCCGATAGTTCCACCATAAAAAGCCTATACTTTTTACTCCGAACTCTGATTAATGAGCCGTTTAATATTCTGAAAACTAGACTCAAAGACCTTTAATTAAATATGTCATGGGACTTCTAATTTATTATATTTTTGGATACATGGTCGTTTAAATTTGACCTATGCTTATAAACTTTATATACTCTTTGCTTTTCCGTTCATACACATTTCCCTTGTCATCGACGATCAATATACAAGCCGTACTTCCCTTAAGATAGAATACAAATATCAAATAATCACCAAAAATTTTGAGGGTGTAACATCCTCCCTCCCTTAGAAACATTTGTCCTCGAATGTCATAAAACCTTTAACTCATCCTTGTCTTCAGTCATAAACATACATTCTATATATTCGTAAACATATCTTTTCTAGTCATTTCTTCATTTCAAACTATACTTATCCAACTCAATCTCTTTATCTAACATAATACAGACATGCCTTAACACCACATGATCGATGAACTTTTCTAACTATAAGCAAATTTATATACTACCAAGGTGGATGATTAACTCCAATACCACTTTCCATTCAGTACTTAAGATATAAGATCATTGTTAAATCTAAAGCTGCGATTTTACCCTTGCTTTTACCACGGACCGTTATTGGAGGTCCTGATAACAGAAACTAAAGCCTGATCTAAGGAAAAAGAAGGGACTAAATCTCCAAGAGAAACTGAATGTCTGGCCACCCGGGGCCTTGAAACACTACAAGGGGCCTTAAATAATCCTATTGACCTGGTCTCCCCACTCTATTCTACTTCTCTATCGGTACTTGGAGATGGTGAATCAGACCCACTATCTTCTGAGCAAATGATTGTATCCGAGAAATAGTCATATCTATCTGGGTAGACATTCCCAAACACTCTCAAACCATATGGGGTCCCAAACCTAATACAATTTATAAACTCTATCCCTCATATTTTGTACCCTGTCTGAAGCATATCGGGCCAAAGAATTAAATCTGAGACTATATTCGCGAATACTTTTGCTTCCTGCTCTAGGTACAAAACCTAATTAGCTCGAACCCGTCGAAGTTCCCGTGGTAAGTCATGATTCGTGAAGTCTAGGGGATTTAGGCTCAAAACTCCCAGGCACTAGAGCTCTCAAAAGTATTTCCCCTGAACCCTGCCATTAATTTTAACTATTGATTTTGAAACTTCACTCTCGAGTTAACATCTTAAATGCTTTTTCAAAATCTCATCCCTTTTATATACCAGAAGGTTTTGGAGGATCAACAACTCTACCTCCTCCTGGCTCTACCAAAACTTGGACAATATGACGGGCTGAATCCCTTCCCACGGTAGCTCTGATTGGAACTAGAGGAACTGTAACACGGGGAGTAAAAAAATCACTTTAAGCCTATAATCTATTTCTTGGATCGACAGAAAGGAGACTAAGACACTTTCAAGCATCAGTGCCGATAAATCTCATAGCCATTTTCCTTACTCCAGGTGAATTCTAAAACATAAGCACGATTTACATTTCAAGAACCTCTTACATCTTTGCTCTATAGCACGATCTATTTATGAACAAAGTGAAACAACTCCTAAATGCCCTGTAGCCTTGTGATCATAAGTATGATGCACAACATACCCATAAGAAAGACTCTACTAGACACGGCTTGTGGACTCCCTAGGATACGACTTCGCTGTAATATCAAGTATGTCATGCCCCAAAACTAGAGGAGGGCGTGACTGGCTCCCGATACCTGACTGACCGGGAAGCCGACTATATAGCATCTATAAATGTAACACTTAGGCCTTATAAGCCACCTGTCACAATCAACTGGAGTAATCACCTGGACCCATAAGGTTTCAACTACCACAAATAAATAACTGAAATGCCGATAATGTCATGACTAGGCTAAACTAATCAACGGAAAGCCGACAAGGCTACAAACTGAATAATTGTATACCTACTAAGTCCACAAAATGAGTAAACTGAACTAATGGTCTGAACAGGGCTCCGACCTACCCGTAACTATAACTCAAAATTCAAACTGAAATAACTAAGCCCTAGCTCCAAGAAGAAAGGAGCATACCAACATATCTGCTGATCTCACAAACCGCTACTGCAACTTGTAATCCCAACCTCTAGCTACACCTTCGGCACGAACGCATGTCGTCGGGTGAGGGGACTCAGTACGAATGAAATGTACTGGTATGTAAGGCTGAAATTGTAAACATGAGATAACAATTCTGTAATAACTGACTCAGCACATAAACATATAAAGGATAGATATAACTAGGAACCCTGCAACCTGTAATTGATAATAACTCATTGTAACACAAGTGAACTCAAGATAACTGGACCAGGAATAAGGAATAGTAACAACCCGAAATCCTGGAAATCAAAACCTAATAATAACTCTATAATGAGATGAAAATGCAATTAATAAATGCACAAGAAAGAAACTATAATTGTAATAGCGGCGACTAGCACACCATAATTCCATATATAAAATCCGTTCAGCCGGTGTACCACATCGGAGTAAAATAAAAATATCTCAAGTCGGTGTACCACACCGGGGTAAAATAAAAATATCTTCATCCAGTGAACTACATTAGGATAAAATAAAAATATCTATAGTCGGTGTATCATACTGGGATAAAATAAAAATATCTCCAGCCGGTATATCATACCGGGGTAAAATAAAGATATCTCTAGCTGGTGTACCATACCGGAGTAAAATAAAAATAAATCTCAATCGCAATCATAAATGGAGCCGATAGGGCTCATACAGACTATCTTTATACTGACAACCATGAAATATGCTGACTCGGTAACTATAACATGTGTAGGATCTTACCATGACCCCAAATACTACAATTATGCCACACACAAATAGGTCTTTCATTGAGCATTTAAACACATATATTTGTTGTGAATGAATTCTTAGGAAAGTTCCTAAGACTGGAATATCATAATGACTGTGTAAGAACACATTCATGATCATAAACATTTCCTAGCAACTCTAACACGAGGAGTAGGGAGGAATAGAATAACTTAACATTTTCTATTAACAATTTTAACATTCAATTCATGCTTATACTCATTTGACTTTGATACTTTCATATCAAGAATTGTGACATACCTCGTTTGTTGCACATCATATTACATCTTAACGTATCTTATTAACAAGAATACATAACTCGTGTATCTCAAATTTTGGAGATCCTTAATATAAAAACGCTAGGAAACTGTCTAGGGGATGCCTTATGATAAATAAAGACTGATAGACGTGCTTTAGAAAACATAAGAAAGGCTCGTGTGAAACTTTGTAATATATGAGGAGCTTAGGAAAGCTTAGCGGTATTATAAATAATTTAGAACTTCCAAGAAAAATCCTTTAAAACATGAAAAAGTTAATCCAACTCTCAGAACAAATAATCAAAGATAATTGTTTAAAAAGTACGATGATGAACTTCTCTTTAACTTGAGTCACTATCTCAAAAATATTCGATTCTAATCATTTCATGAGAAGCTAAAACTTTACTGGCCTTTCATTAACTTAACACAAACTGAACATAAACAACTTTATTTATAACTCTTTTGTCAAACGTCTTTAGAACTGGGTAAATCTTGCTAGGCTTTTGCCTAACTCATTAACAATCGTAACACGTATCATCTAAGTTAACAACCTTTAGCTCTACTTTTCGTATTCATCTTAAATTCTTTCCAAACAGGATTCATCATCCCCTGCTTAATTATTTACTTTCGTGTTTACTATTCTAGAAATTCTTATATGCACTTACGTTTCTACTTAATTTCAATTTATATATATATATCATCTAAGTTAACAACCTTTATCTACTTTCGTGTTTACTATTCTAGAAATTCTTATATGCACTTACGTTTCTACTTAATTTCAATTTATATATATATATCATCTAAGTTAACAACCTTTATCAATTTATATATATATATATATATATATATATATATATATATTTACTTGTTTCGCTTGGGAGTAGTACTTGCACCGAGTGTCAAGGTTCAACACACCCGTGCTCTTAATTACATCCCACCGTAGGTTATTACCCAAATGGACCTTAGTTATTGACCACACGTACTAGCCACTATACTTGAAAGTTACTAAAGTGGGCTCTATTCATGTGGTGTATACATCAAACTCCACGTCTATCTCACATAGTTATATATCGATTAATAGGATCTCCCACTATAATATATCGATTAATAGGATCTCCCACTATAATATATCGAAAACCCTTAATCAAATCCGAGGGTTCAAACGAGAAAAAGGAATTTCTGCACCAAGTCACACAGGATGAGTCATCTAGCCACCCGTGAAGTACCCTCATAAGTCGCTATGACTCGTGAGAGGAAGGAAGTTGGCAACAATTTGTGGTTTGGGGGTTGACCACGAGACATGCCACGACTCTTGGTCGTGGCACGAGTCGCGGCTGGTCGTGGTCAAAAGCCGGCATGAAATGATTGACGATTGGCGCTTCCCAACCACCAGTCACCATGAGTCGCTAGGTACACCACTTGTGCTGTGGTGTCCCCTCGTGGTGACCAGCAGAGTTATTATGTTTTCCAATGTCGACAGCAGGAGAAGATGATGAGTCGTCCTTAGATATTCAGTCATCCAATTCCTCGTTGGGACCGACAAGTGTGACCTTTCTTGCATATTTATTAAGGGCTTTTCCATAATTTCAGTTCCTAATACCTAAACTACACGTTTTAAGCTTAAATAGGTGTGTTTTAAGAGGGTTTACCTCATTTTAAACCTATCCCTCTCCGTGCATGCAAGCCTAGTTCCTAGCGGTGATCAAGCCTAGAATTTATCAAGTTCTTTCCCCAATTCCTTCGTATTCAAAAAGGGTGCGAAATCGTAAGCACTGTATGTAGGGATACGAATGAGAGTTCCTTTCACTCTCATGCTCAAAATTCTTCTCAATTCCATGGATTTCAATTCTAGAATCTAGTTTCATGATCTTATGGAGTTTATTTCAAATTTTGTGAAATTCTTTATGATTTCTTATCTATGGGTCTACTTCATGTATCGTAAATCACGTTTTAAGATCTATGGAAGATTTTTTATATCCAATTTGATTATTAATTCATAGCTTCATATTTAATAAATTATGTCCAATTATGTAAGTTTCATGAAAATTCAAGTTTGATTTCATTATGATCTTGATCTTCCTAAGCCTAAATTATGATTTATTACTTATGATATGATTTGTCTCACGTACTCTTCATGGATTTATGAATATCAAGTATATGTAGTTTCACAAGTATGCATGTTCCTCATGGTTTATAAATTTATGACTATTGGCCAACTCACGAGCCTTTACTTATGGCTAATCATGTATTTCAAGTATGTTGTGTTTTAATTGGCCATGAATTTCATGAATGATTCATGATTAAAATATGAGCCTCATGTGAATATTCTTTTTAGAGCAAGAGCCTAGCACCGAATAGACCCTAGATTCAGGTAAACCCCATGCCCCAGAACTATGTGTCATCGTATATATACATATATTTTTAGATCCCCGTGATATCACATCATGCACGCCCCTTGCCTAGCAAGTACTGGGACTCGGCCCCGACCACCGATCGGAATAGTAGGGCATCATGTAAGCTCTATCATGATGGTGTCAATTAAGACGAGTCCTCCTATTGTTCTACATAATTTATGCACGGATATGTTTATGTCACTTTGGCTCAAGTTATGTTTTATAAATTTTCTCTTATGACTATGATTATGAATGGTTTGAAAACCTTGAGCCTTGTGTTTACATTATGATATTTACTTCACGATCATGTTGCCCTACTCTTATTAACTTTTATGTATTTTAACTTTCTATGTTTACTACCTTGCATGCGCTAAAGTGCATTCTAAGTACTAACCGCATGCTCTATGCTATCGTTTTCATGAAACAAAGCTCGGGACGTTTAGGTTGAGTCCCTCCGTTAGTCGATTTTCGAGTTTGCATTATCCGCTTGTTGGTGAGTCCTCATCCTTCGAGGACCTTTGTACGCCTTATTATCGTAACTTTCAATTTGTAGTGAGTTAGTTGGGGTCTTGTCCCATCAACTCATCGTGATAGAGGCTTATCGACATAGTATGTTTTTAGTTTCTGTATCGCTGTTATATATTCGGATGTTAGGATTTTCTCTCGACTTCCTCTATCTTATATGTTAAACTTCTTGCATTATTATGTTGAGCTTTAGATTTCATGTTCATGCCATGGGCTGACTTGAAGCCACTTGGGGTTCTTTGTTCCGTGTCCCTTCGATCCTGGCCTATGTTCGGGTCGTGACACCCACAAGCATAATTATAGCACCCCTAGTCCAATACAGCTTTAAATGGTATAGTACTATTTGTGTCAAGCATAGCTTAGTTTATGATTACACCAGCTTTAGCATACCATGACCCTAAAAACTAATTTTATTTGTATCTCATTAAATGTTTTTAGACTAGAATACCATGTCAGTATTCATGCATCTCATATAGGATCATTGTATTTTACCTCAATTTATGTATTTAGCCATGTTTTATGTATAGTCTTTCCTCGCATTTAAAGCATGTTCTTGATTTCGCTTGTGTTTCCAAGATACTCAGTACATTCCAAGTACTAACCACATACTTTATGTTCTATATTGGTTTATGATACAAATCTTGTGTATCCGCATCCGCTCTAAGCACACACACACGTTTCAAAACTCTCTATCACCCTTGTAGTGGCGAGTCCTTTTATCTTTGAGGACGGGAGTTATATTTCTTTATTTCAGTGTTATTTTAGTTTTGGACTTTGGTGCTCATTAGTTTTTAGAAGGATTTTAGATAAAGTGTATTAATCTCGCCTTTATATTCTCAGTTTCCTTCACGATCATTATTTATCTAAGTATTGCCTTATTCTCTTTAAAAGAATATTTTTTCATAGATAGCTTCCGCTTAAGATTTTTTTATAAGTTGCAGTATGTTAGAATTATGCTATGCCATGAGTTAGCTTGGAATCATTTGTGGTTCTATGTCCCGTGTTACCACGATATAGACTTCTGAATCGTGACACATGTATTTGTCTAGAGTAGTTTCCCAATCTTTTATAACACTTAAGTGTAATAAAATTTGGTCGATTTGAGGGAGTTAGCCAGATGGTTGTGAAGGAAAGTTTAGTTTCAGTTGGAACAAATTTTGCTTCCTACTGTGATAACATCCACAATGGCGTGCTTCCATTAAAGTTCACAAACTTGAATTAAAAAAAATTAAAAAGATACTTATTATGAAAAAAATCTCAAGAATGAGCTTAAGAATTATGGCGAGGAGCGTAATTAAATACATACAGCACAAGTATTCAAATTCAAGTCTAAGAGAAAAAAGATTGGGCTGCACAAAGTCCAAGAGGAAAGGCCCACTTGGAGCCCACAAAGAACCCAAAAAAAGAAGTTGAAATTCACCCGACATGAAAATGAGAATCAAGCCCAAGGGGCTACCATATCATGCCTAATATGGATGAAGGCTTTGAAATTTGGTGCAAATTTCGGACTCCTTACACGTGAGATTTTGGTTCCCAAGAAGTAAATTGTCATTTGACATCGCTCCTTTTCCTTGTTTGTTAGGAACAAGTATGACATTAATTGCTATTTCTTATTCTAGTTTAAATTTCCTCAATTTAAAAGTTTTCTAATTTAATTTAGTTTCTTATTTTTTTCATAAAAGTAGAATTCGAAATCCGTGCTACTTGGAGATAGGTTTTTTTATATATATAGAGATGAATTTTGTTATTTTTAGAAGACAACATTATTATTAATTGAGAAATTCTCTTCTTTATACCTTTGTGTATGGTTTCTTGAAATTTATCTTACAACCTTACAAGAATGATCCTTTACTAGATAAGATTAATTTGTAATTTTATATTGTTATTGTTATTCATAAATTAAGTAAGATATTTAGTCTTATATTAATTATTATCTCTAATTTATTTCAATTAGGGACCTAAATCACCTTTTGATCTAAGTTCTTGAATTGGCTCCATTAGTGTCATAATAATTATCTTAATCCGTTAGACTTTTTGAATATTAAGATTAATTAAAATTCTTATCACTTAATCTTAAAATTTGGAGAGTTTATCTCTCACAAATTTCACCTATCTTTAATTTCGTCTTTAATCTTCGTATTTTTCTTCAATATTACTTTCTTGTTATTTCAAGTAACCCAAATTCTTATCACTCTGGTAGTCACAAGAGGGTTCAACCCTCCCCCCCCAAAAAAAAAAAAAAAAAGAGCAAAAACTATTTTTTATTGTAATAGCTTAAATGTAATTGTATAGCAAAATAATTAAAAGGCAAAAACAAACTATAACAAAAGAGAAAATTTAATTGCTTGAGAATTAAGGTATCTTCAAGAAACATGGAATTTTTTTTATTTCTTGATTTCCTACATGAAATAGAAAAAATCAAGAAGAGGGGAAAATTTTTAAAAATGTCTTGTTATACAAATTGGTCCTTTTTCTTGTCTCAGCAAATCGAATTCGTCGGGGAGTTGGTAAAAAAAAAATTTCTACTTCTTACTTCTAAAAGGGTTATTATTAGTAGGGTTTATATATAAATCCTAAAGGATCCAAATAAAGGTGTAATTTGAGGAAAAAGAAAGAGAGTGAGATCAACAAAGAGAGAAAAAACAAATTGAGAAATATTTATTTTCTTTAATATTCTTTTTGAGATATCTCAAACAAGTAGTGGTGATGAATAACTGACTCACGTAAAGGCTAAATAAGGATCAAAGTACCAATTAAGTTGAAATGCACTATAAGATGAGTACGTGATTGGAGGATATATGAATGTCACAATAAAAGATTTAAAAAGGAAAAATATTGTTCATATAAGGTGTGAAAAAAGGGTAAAATTTACTCCCGATTATTAATTGTGAAAGTGATGTTATGAGGTTAGTTCATAATGTGGTAGAGAAGTTGGAACTACTTGCATCAAAACATACTACTCCTTATAAGTTACAACAATTGAATGATTTTTTGGTGAGTTTAAGGTGACTAAGCAATGCGTGATTTTTTTTCCATTGGAACGTATTCTATAGTTTATTCTTTTTTGATATATCTCCAACGCTTAGATTGTCATACCATGCTTGGGAATCCATGACAATTTAATATAAATGCAATTTATTATAGGAGAAAGAATAAAGTTTCTCTTGAGATAAATAAAAATATATATATACTTGCACCTTTAATATCATCCCAAGTTTATGAAGATCATAAAATGTAGAGGAAAACAAACAGTACTTTAGAGAGAAAAGATTAAAAGGAATAAAGAAATGCATATTAACATCCCAAGAGAGGAAAAAGAAGAGGTTGAGTTCTGTGAATAGAATGGATGTCAAGCGAAAAGAAGTATGATCGAGAGAAAAGAAAAAGAGAGATTACCGTGGGAGAGTAGAAAGGGAGAGGGATAGATCTAAAAGTAGAGAGAGAAAACAAGAGAGTTTGTAATGAGGTTAATTTTTTATTCTAACTCTAACTTTCCTACTTTTTCTAGTTGTTCTAACTCTCTTGTAGGTACCGATGGAAAAATTTGCATTGAAAAACTATCACTGATGAACTTAATTCCAAGGTGGTCGAAACTACATATCCCATGGGAGCAAGCGCATGTTGATGAGAAGGGATAAAAGGTAAAGACAATTATTTTGGGTCTGCTTGTGCAAGACTCACGACAAGAAGTCCAATAAGGCAATGTTGAATCTAACACCACAAGTAAGGAAAATGAGGTGATGTTATTCTTTGCTGATAAGACCAAGTATGGTATGTATAATTGATTTATTCATATTCTTGGTATTTTTATAACACCTAAAGATTTTCTAGAGGTAATTAACTATATTTTTACTTCTTATGTTAGTTACTTTTATTTATTTTGAGGATGATTATATTATGTTATATAATAAGTCATTAACTGCAACTTCTAAGTTCAACTATAAGACTAATTTTGTTCCTCTTTGTACTGAGAATAACGTAGTTGATCAGGAATTTCTACTTGTTGAAAAGAAGCGTGATATTTGTGGGAAGAGGATTGTGAATGTGTTAGGAGTTCGAAGGGTTCTTTTTTATCTTTTATGTGAATTATGTATATGATAAATAATCTATGAGTGGTGTAATTGAAGATGCTTGGTTATATCATAAAAGTGTTCACCCGATGAATGTGTTAGGGATCTTGTGTTACTTCCTTACCATGCTCATTAAAATACTCTATTGATAGAACTAAATTGGAGTTGCATGTTTCATTCCCTATAAAATTTAAATGCAATTTTTAATTATGCTTATATAAGTAGAAATTTTTTTTATTGAGATGATCATGTCTATATGCTTTATAAGGTATATTTACAATGATAAGCTTTTAATTGGATTAAGTGAACACATGATCACTATCTCGATTTTTATTTCTACCATCATTAAGCTTGTGATTAATGAATGTTTGTTTACTAGTGCAAGTCTTTCTTGATTTTTACGAGGTTTAAATTTGATAATGAATTATTTTCAAGAAGAGGAAAATGATAGCATTCACGATGACATACTTCTATTAAGTTGACGAATTTCAATGAAATATCATGAAGACTCTTATTGTGAAAGAAAATCCCAAAAACTATGGTGAAGAGCGGACTAAACGCTACACATATTAAAAGGTCCAAATCCAAATCTAAGAGAGAAAAGATTGGAGCCCACACAGAGCTAAGAGGAAGGACCGACATGGAGCTCACAAAGAACCCAAGAAAGGAGCTGAAATTCATCCCACAAAGAAATGAGAATCAAGCCCAAGGGGCTGCCATGTCATGCCAAATAAGTGGCTGAAGTTAGCTATGAAATTTTGGCAAATTTTGGACTCTTACATGTGAGATTTGGCCTCCAAAAGTCAAGAATTTTGACACTTCTTTTCTTATTTGTTAGAGAAGAACATATGACATTAATTAAGTTATTTATTTTTTTTATTTGTTATATTTTAATAATAAAGATAATTAAGTATTATATATTATAAGTTTACTTTATTTATTATTTTCATAAAAGTAGAATTCAAAACTCATGCTATTTAAGATAAATTTTCTTATATATAGGATGAATTTTGTTATTTCTAAGACAACATTACTATTAATTGATAGTTTCTCTTCTTTACACATTTATGTGTGACTACTTGGATTTATCTCACAACCTTACAAGAACGATGTTTAAAGAGTAAGATTAATTCATGACTTGATATCTGATTTTATTTTCTTTGAGGAACGGAGGCCCTGCGGGGAAAATGTTGGGCGAAGATGGTTGGCTAGGTAGTGAAGTTGAGGTCCTTAGCATGGCTTGCCTTGGCTGCATCTGGGAAGAACCGGGGCCGCAAGGACAAAGAACGAGCGCATCAGACAAAACATGAGAGAAAGTAAAATTTTTTACAAGGAACATAAATTAAAGAAGGTATCATCTATACTAATTAATGTCTCTAATTTTTTTGAATTAGAGTCTAGATCATCTTTGTAATGACCCATATGTCATTACGAGGGGAGTGAGTTTAGAACACCTTAACTGGCCTAGATTGTGGGTAGGAAGGTGTCATTGTGAGATATAGTGAAAAGGTTGATGTTGGGGAGACATCGGTTATGACCACCACCGGCAATGGGCGAATTCCCACCGGCAATGGTAGACCGTAGTAATGGCCTGGAAGGCGACTGCGATGGATCGGGAGAGCCACAGCCGATCCACTATAGTAGCGCCCCGAATCGCCATAGTGAGTCCGCCGCAGCAGTAAAGTGACCGTTGGTAAAGGACAACGAAAATCAAAAAGTGGGTTTAAATGGGATTTTAGGGGTTATACCCCATTATTTCTAAAGCACAATTCCAAGAACTGAAGGTGATATTTCGTAGAGTAGTTGATTTTCCTTTTCAAGGTACAGTATACTGACTTGCTATCTCTACAACCGATTATGTAAGCACTAGGAAATCAAAGGGACCCCCTAATGGTGTATTTTCTAGCAAATAAAACCCTAGGGCCGGTCGAACTAGGGCCGAATCATGGGGTACTAATGGGGGTTGATTTGTTAGTGCAGGAGTAATGATCATTCCCTAATGTGTAGTTCTTATGTAACATGGTTCATGTGGAAATAGAGATCTGGAACTAGGTGAAATTCGGATTTTACCCTTAAAATTGCCTTAAACGAGGTGGGTGGATTTCCCAAAACCCTTGTGTTGGTAGTAGATTATTGAATTGTGTTAAATTCTTGTTTTAGACTTTGTGCGTTCTGTGAAACATCAAGAAAGGGCAAGGCTCCAAAAGAGAGTGATTGTCATTCGAACCCTCCCAAGTCGAGGTAGGTTATGGCTTACAAGGAGTTAGACTCTCTATATAGTGACATGTATGTATGTGGTAATATGTTGGATTGGTCCCTAGACATTAGTTGTTGTAATTATTTACCTTATTTAATTCAATTCTTGAAGTGGATTTGATATGATGTTAGTTCCCCGATGAGATGTACAATTGATGTTTGAGATGTTACGTGCTCTTTCGTACCGTCATAAAAGTGAATGATGAATTGTTAAATAATCGAGTTGACTGAAATAACATGAGATCTCCTAAAAGTCATGTCTAAATAGACTTGTTGATAATATATTTACTAAGAGACAATGGATAAAATAAATATCCCGAGAGATGAGTGGTTTATGTCTAGGGAGCATTCTGGACAAGCATATGAAAGTGAGAGCGGGTACCACGCCGCGCAAAGTATATAGATTTCTAAATTCCCCGTAAGTCATGACTCGGTAGGGTGTAAATAATACCCTCTGACATGTGTGTACATCGAGGTTCAATACCGAGTGTTCGCGTCGAGCTGATCGAGGCGTGTGCCACGCATATCACCATACATTGTGTTGTTTGATGTAGTGTAAGAATGGGATAATGGATCTAAGTATGTGTACCTGCTTTAACCGAATTGTGCCACAGTGGATGCCGATTTATCGAATCATTGCAATGACTTGGTGGATGAACTTTAGAAGATAACCGACTATTGTGTTGTGTAACCCTTGAAATGACTCAAATATGTACCTCATGTGGTTATGTGGTATTTTCTTATATTGATTACTATAATATCATGTATATATATCTCTGAATGAATATGATGATGTGTGAATTGTAAAGAGTTGGTGACATGGTGAAGGTGCAACTAAGCTGCCGGCAAGAGCAGCACTACTATATCGAGACCGTGGCGCGGGTTAGATGACCGCCGCAATGATGGCTTAACCAAAGGAGCGTGACCTGCTGTCCCCCCGAGCGTAATTGATTCTTAAAACGAGTATTTTTATGGGCTGAATGATGTCTGGGCTGGTTTCCTCATATTGTTGTTTGCATGCTTATGTGTTATTATGTATGGTCAACCGATGATGTCTATCGGTATTTTATTTTATACGATGCTACTCCCGCACTTCTTTTTTGGAGTGTAACTGATCTCAGGAAACTCTCGCCCCCACCTTTAGAGTAGCAAGAGATTATCTAAAGATGAGAAAATCAAGACGCAGCGCTTCCACTCATCCTCCAAAGATGTCTTTGGTCCGGCATATTATTTATGGCTTTTACTTTTATTGTTTTGATTTTCTTCTCTTAGACAAAGGTTAGCTGGGGACGTCTAAAAGTGCAATAACAATCAGGTTCCTCGGGAGTGCTACCATAGAAGTTGGTTTTCAATGTTCTTAATTTGTCAAAGGTTCGTCAATTTACTTTGAAAGGTGTTTTACTCTGCCTTGAATGTGTTTGATTTCGGGGAAAATAGTTGGGAATTGGTTCACCCACCAAGGGTTAGCGTGGGGACAATGTGACCATTTGGGTCATGACAAAGTTGTTATCGAGCTTAGGTTCACAATCTCATCGCACTAAGACGAGTCTAGGTAGGCCCGCAGACGACGTGAGACGTCCGTAACTTATCTTTGAGAGACTATAGGACTTTAGGAAAACTCCCTTCTTCTTTCCTTTTTGTCCTATTCACTTAATTCCACCAGACCGTGATCCAAATTGGTATCTAACAATTCTCCTTCATTTCTCTCAGCGTATAGTAGAACACGTATAGGCAAAAACAATGGTGGAGCACCAAGCCAGCAGCAACTATTGTAGTTCGCGGAAGAGATGGGGCCGAGGTTGCAGGTGAGGCCTACCATTTTCATAGGAGGGGCTCATGCTCCCGATCCGGTTTGAGAGAGTTCTACATCTCCCATACCATCTGCCAAACCAAGAGAGAATGTGGAGGTGGAGGTCCCGACTGGGAGAGGTTGCTGTAATGGCCCAAGATCCTCCATGGTCCCGGCTCAAGTCCTAACCTTCTCTCGAGTGGCTCATGGTAATGGGGCAAGCCAACTTCGCAGGCGCACTGTGGGATACAACATGCACCCGATGTAGCTCCTCACATTGATGATAAGGTCGGAAGTGGTGATATTTTCGAGGCCAAGCAAGAAGCAAGTAATGAAAGGGAAAGGAACATGACTTGTTTTGGAGGTTCACCAAGATGAAGCCTCCCAATTCTCTACGGTACTAAGGTAGAGGACGCCATGAATTTATCATTGATTGTCACGAGAGGCTCCACAAGAAGTAAAAAAGTATGGGGTGGAGTTTGTCACTTTCCAGCTTGATGTTCGATGTTAAGCTCTAAATGAGGGCTTGTGAGCGACCGGAAGGGTCACCACATTATTGACCTCGGGACGCAGCTCTATTCCACCTTTTCAAAGAAGTATGTACCCCATACCCTAAGAGATAGAAGGCGCGATGAGTTCACCACTATTGAGCAGAGAACCCTTCGTTGCAGCATATGAGGCCCGGTTCCACTCACTATCCAGGTATGCTCGCCCTTGCTACCCATAGAGGAAGAGAGGATCAAGCATTTTATTAAAAGGCTCCCGAACGTGAGTCTTGGCTTATCACTTCGATGGTTCCACAGTAATACCTTTTTCGGAGGTAGTAGAGTATGTGAAGAACATAGAGAGGGTGGGAAACAGGAAGGGTACGAGAAGAAGGCTCCTAAGACGGGTTCATATAGTGGCTCTTTTGGCTAGACTGCACACAGTGGTTTCTAGACGCCCGCTAGCTACAAGTGTCGCCCAGAGGTCCGCCAGGAACTACTCCGCGGCTATCAGTAGCTGTTGGGAGTACTTAGATTTCTGCATACATCTAGAGCCAGGTACCCGGCCTATTTTTGTAACACCATGTGTAATCTAATACCCGCCGAGTTGAGAGAACTCAAGGAGCAAATATGTGAACTACTAGTAATGGGTTCATCAAGCTAAGTGTCTCACCATAGGGTGCCCCGATTTTGTTTTTGAAGAAAGGATGGTGTATGCATGTGTGTTGATTATCGTCGCTGAACAAGGTAACTATTCGAATCAAGTACCCTCTCTCTCGAATAGATGATTTGTTTGACGCTATGGGGGACAGCAGTGTTCTCAAAGATTGACCTGAGGTTGGGTTATCGCGCCTGAAGATTTGAGTTGAGGATTTTCCAAAACAACTTCTTTGGGACCCTGTGTATGGGCATTACGAAGTTCCTACCATGTCCTTCTAACTCAATAATGCCTCTAGCATTCATGTGTTTGATGAATGGTATCCCAAAACCATATTTGTATTCATTCGTAATCCTTTATTGATGATATCCTAGTGTACTTTAATACCAAGCAAGAGCATGAAAACCATCCGAGATCGTAAGTTGAGATTGTTGAAGGAGAAGCGCTTGTATGTCAAATTCACTAAGTATGAGTTTTAGTTGGAGTCGGTGTCCTTCTGGGACATTTAGTCTCTAAAAAGGGAATTAAAGTGGATCCACATAAGGTGGAGGTGGTCAGAAACTGGGCTAGGCCTACCATCGTGACAGATTCGCCGTACCGCCGGCCGCTACTACCGGGCCGATTTGTGAGGGGTTTGCATCCATTGCCTTAGTATTAAAAAAGGTTTACTCGTAAGGATATACTTTTTAGTGGTCCGAGGAATGTGAAGAGAGTTTTCATAAGCTCAAGATCCCGCTAACCATGGCACCTATCCCGGTATTACCGGTGGAAGGTAAAGATTTTGTTGTTTATGGCTGATGCCTCACGACCAAGGCACTATGTTAACGCGGTGAAGGTTAGGTCATCGCTATGGCTTAGGACAAAGAAGCGTGCACGTTAATTAACCCACTTGACCTAGTGTCAAAAGGGTGGCATTTGCACTAAAAATCGGGAGGTACTACATTACAGGTCTGCCTGAGGTATTAACATACCATCACAACCCGCAATATGTGTTCTCCTAGAAAATCTCAATTTGAAAAAAGAGAAGATGGATGGAACTACTTGGCGATTATGATATCACCATCTTGTATCACCCAGGAAGGCTAATGTGGTGGAAAATGCATTTAGCCGGAAAGCGCAGTATGGGCAACAGCTTGCTTGGAAGCTACCAGCTGTACTCTGATGGTCGAGAAGTCCAATGCAGAACCGTCTTATGAGACTTTCATCGATTTAAATGTTGGGACACTAGCCAACACAGGAGGCTAAGAGATCACCGTTAGAAGAGAACAAAGTCGACGCTTGAGGATGCGAAGCCGAGTAAGATTCGAGACAAAAAGTTCGCGGGGAAGCTAAGAAGAAGTGCTAGATGGTGAAGGGGTACTAAGAATAAAGGGACAGAGTATGTTCCCTCGAGCTGGCGAGCTAATTAAAACCCTCCCCGGTGTAAGTCAACTAAGGTACTCCATCCGTTCTTGGGTTACCAAAATGTACCATGATTTGAAGCGGCATTATTGGTGGGGCAGGATGAAGAGGGACATTGTTAATTATGTCATCGTTGTTTGAACTGCCGAAGGTGAAGTACGAGCACCGTAAGCAATGGGGAGTACTCTGAGGATGCCTATCCCTGAGTGGAAATGATAGAGAATCGCAATGGACTTCATGGTGGATCTTCCAAAGACATTGGGGAAGTTTGACTCACTTGGGTCATTGTTGATAGGCTGACCAAGTCTCGCCCACTTCTTGTCTCAGTCTGGGCAACTTGGCGTTGCCGAGAGACCGGCCAAGTTGTATGTGAGCACGAAGCCGATCGTGACAGGTGCCGATTTCAATTGTGTCGACAGGGTACCGCTCACTTCTCATTTTTGGAGGACTTTTGTAGGCAAAAATTAGGCACAAGGTTGATTGAGTACGCCTCTTCCATCCTCAAACAGATCGGATAGTCGAAGGACCATGCAAAAGCAGAGGACATGCTCCTCAGCCCGTGTGATAGATTTTGGTGGCCATTGGGAAACTCTTGCCCTTGGCAGAGTTTTCTTATAATAACGCTATTGTTCGCTATTAGGTATATGGTTATTTCAGCTCAGATGGGAGGAAATGTTTGTCTCAATTAGGGTGGTTTAATGCATTTGAGGTGAGACCAGGGGAACCAATTTTCTTGGCGGATTCCTTGAAAAGGGTTCGGATAATTCAAGAACATTTGGAAGCTGCTCAAAGCAGATAGAAACAAATGCGCAGACAAGAAAGTTAGGGATATGGGTTTCATGGAGGGAGCAAAGTGTTGCTCGCTGTGTTCCCATGAAGGGGTAATGTAGTTTGCAACCGGGCAAGCTTATCCCGAGATACACGTCGTTTGAGGTGCTCGTGCTTATGAGGGAGGTATCATATGAGCCAGCCTTACCACCAAAATGCCGTGGGTGCATCCAAACCTTCCATGTGTCCATGTTGGGAATAAATACCACGGGATGGATCGTGACATCATCAAATGGGATTCTCGTAGCCGGATGAAAATTTATTCTATGAGAAGGAGCTGCTGGCGATATTGAATGTAGAAGTTCACAAATTGGAGATCAAGAAGAGCGCAACAAGAAGGTCCAAGGGAGGAATCATCCAATAGAGAAGGCCATTCCTGGGAGAATCGAGATAGACATGCATGAATATCTCGTAGTTGCTTGAAGAATGGGGTATGTCTTCTTCCTTATTTTGTGGGTTGTTCAGATGAACGGTATTTTAATTGGTATCTGATGTAAGTCGATCCGTATGTCATTATGAGGGGAATGAGTTTCTAACACCTAACCGGCCTAGATTGTGGGTAGGAAGGTGTCATTATGAGATATGGTGAAAAAGTAAGGATGTTAAGCTTACCGGTTACGGTGGGACCGCCGCAAGAGCCGGTAATTTCTCGCCATGCTAGCATCAGGGTAATGTACCTGAGTTCCCTCGTGATGACCAAGAAAGAAATCACCGTATTCCGTTGTGGCAAGATCCCTCTCGACCACCATAGTGGGTATGCTGCAAACAACCATCTAGAACTTTAAAGCGAGAAGCTAAGTGAGATTGTGTGATTATGCCCTATTATTTCCAAAGCATGAAATCCCAAGCAGTTGAAGGCGAAGCTTTCCTGCAGCAGTTGATTTTCCTTCTCAAGGTAAGATACTCGATTTTCTACCTCTACAACTGATTACATAACAACTTAGATATCAAGGGAGGACCCCTAATGGTGTTTTTGCTAGCAACAAAATCCTAGCCCGGTAGAACCAGGGTCCTAATCGTACTAATGGGGTTAATTTAAGCTTAAAAGTGGAATAATGATCATTCCCCAATATGTAGTTCTTATAGAACATGGTTTTTATAGAAATAGAGACCTAAAACTAGGTGAAATTGGGAGTTTACCCTAAAATTGCCTTATAATGGGTGGGTGGATTTCTCAAGACTCTTTGTGGTAGTAGATTATCGAGTCGTGTTAAATTCTTGCTTTATACTTCTCTTCGTGTTCCTGGAAGCTTTAAGGAAGGGCAAGGCTCCAATAGAGTGATTGTCATTTTAACCTTCCCAAGTCGAGGTAGGTAATGGTTTAGAAGGAGTTAGCTTCTACATAATGACATGTATGTATGTGGAATGGTAATATGTTGTATCGTCCCCGAACATTTGTTATTGTAATGATTTTTCCTATTTAATTCAATTCTTGAAGTGAATTTGATATGATGTTATTCCTGGCGAGATGTTATATGTGCTCTTTCGTATTATCATAATAGTGAATAATGAATTGTTAGATAATCGAGTTGAGTGAGATAACAATTTAGATCTCCTAAAAGTCATAATGACGTAATTTATTAATAGTATATTTACTATGAGATTGAATGGGACAATATGAATATCCCTGAGATGAGTGGCTTGTGCCCGTGGGGAGAACCGCTAAATATAACCGAGTGGCTTCGCGGGAGCATCCCATCGAGCATATGAGTGGGAGCTGTACCACATCGATACATGAATTTCTGTAGTCCCCGTGTGTCATGACTGTAGGGGCGTAAATAAGACCCTCCCAAGAGCGTGTGTACATTGAGGTTCATGGCCGAGTGTTCATGGTGATGTGACGGAGGCATGTGCCCGACATGTCACCGTTCATTGTGTTGTTTGATGCGTTGTAACAAGAATGTGATAATGGAACTGGTATGTGTACCTAACCGAACTGAATTATGTCATGTATGTTGTCTAATTTGTTGAATCGTTGCAATGATTCTGGTGGATGGAACCTTTAGAGGATAATCGACTATTGTGGTGCAACACTGAACACGACTTAGTATGTACCTCCCGTGGTTACATGGTATTTTCTATATTGATTATGTAATATCGTGTAAAGTACGCTGTGTGTATGAATAAGGAGATGTGTGTTGTAAAGAGTTGGTGACATAATGAAGGCGCAATGGTCAAATGCATTTCCAAGCAAGTGCACCGGGCCGCAACGGGACTTGTTCCACTAAGTGACGAGACTGCGGCAATCGATGACTCGCGCGCTGATGTCCTACTCCGCGAGCGTGCTCTGCTATCCCCGAGAATTGATTTTCTAAAATGAGTATTGTTATGTACGAATGACGTCTTGGGCTGGTTTCATATTGTTGTTTGCATGCTTATGTGTTATTATGTAAGGCCTGACGATGATGCCTACCGCACTGTGCTTCGTACCGACGCTACTCCTACGCTTCTTTTCTAATTGCGTAATCCACCTAGGGAAGCTCTTTTTCCTCATTTTTAGAGCAGCAGTACATTCATCGTAAAGGTGAATGAAGCAAGACGAGCGCTTCCACTCGTCCTCGAAAGATGTCTTTGGTCCGCATTATGGCTTTTACTTTTGTTGTTTTTATTTTCTTCTTAGACATTGTTAGCTAGACGTTTAAAAATGCAATGACAATCGTGTTCGGGATTGTTACCATAGGAGTTGGTTTTGAATTTTTTTAATTTATTGGTGATTCGTCACTACTATTAAAGGTGTTTTACTCGCCTTGAATGTGTTTGGTTTGGGGAAAATATTTGAAATGGTTGGTTCACCCAATCGGGGTTAGTGTGAATGTCAATCACGATTGTTTGGGTCGTGACACCATTTGATTTACATTCTTGAATTAACTCTATTAGTGTCATAATTAGTCTTTATTCGCTAATTTTGAATACTAATTAAGATCAATTAGGATTCTAGTACTTAATCTTGAAATTTGAATTTTCAAATTTTGTCTATCTTTAATTTTTTTTTTTTATCTTTAATCCCCGTATTTTCACTTCCGCATAAGAGCTATTTCAAGTAACTGAGCCCTTATCAACCGAAAGGAAGAAATCAGATACAAACTAAGGTCCCTGATGGAGTAATTTGGACATATTTTCCCCTAGATTGAATTTAACTATAATAAAATCTCATCCCATGTCAATAAGAAGTAATTAAGTCATATGGTTGCCACATCTCCGCCAATTTGGAGCGCAATACTTGGTGGAAAACTTTCTTTCCAAACACTTTAATAATGAGGGAGTGTTTCCATGGTTAGTAGTACGTCCTATTTATTTCCTCTTTAGAGAGAATTATAGGATCTTCAGTATTACAAAAGTTGTCCTCCATAATTGTGTCATCGAAGGGGATATAATAGAATTTTTATCATGGTAGAATTTTTTTCATAGATATTTCTTTATTGGAGTGCTTAGGTTTGTGTTCAACATTTATGTGAGATTTTTTTTCTGTCTTATGGTTCCGGTGGAATTGAGGGGGTTAGATCATCTACGGCCTACGAGGGGTGGCCATAGTGGGGGTGAATGGGTTTGCAAATGTTGAGATTGGTTAGAGTTTCTCTCTCCTAACTTTTTTTCCTAAAAGAAATAGATACTCCTTTTTCAAGTAAGTATTCCTGCAAGATAATTTCATCTTGTCAATATCAGTTTACTATATTTCATCTTGTCAAGATCAGTTTACTATGTTCATGATTTGTGCTTCTTCTTCTCCAAGAACAATAGAGTTGTGTTAGCTAGTGTTTCAAGAAAATACATCCACATAAAAATCAATATATATATATATATATATATATATATATATATATATATATATATATATGTCGCATTCTTAGAGCGTACGCAGACAAGGGGCATGCCTCTAAAATCATTTTTGCCCTTCACTAAATTAAAATTTAATTGAATATTAATATTTTATTATATCATAATTATATATTTTTAATATTTAAATTTTTAAGTTAAAAGTTTTGTTTGGATATTTATTTTATGCATAATTTATTTGAATTCTGTGTTATTTAAGAATAAAAATAAATGTAAATAATAAATATAATAAATAAATATAAATAATAACCGGATTAAATTACTAACTAAATAACAATAATAATAATAATAACAATAATATATAAGTGGGAAGACAAAAGCGGAAAGTTAAAATACTAAAATAACTCCAAATATCGAGAGACCAATATACCGGCTCAAATAATAAATAGATTTGCTCCTTCATCATCATCTAAATAATTTATTGTGAAATATTTAATGGTCTAATAATATTTATTTTTATGCAATTTTAGCTTTTTAGTATATATAATATTATAGGAATAGTTTTAGATTGAATGGTAAAATAATCATTCAATATTTTACGTATTCTTGCTTAAATATCTTATATCTTTAATTTATTTTCATGGTAATTTAACTTTTCACTTTTTGGTTTTCCACTTATATAATAATATGATTATACTAAAGTGGGAAGCAATTCCAAGTTTAAAGTTAAAAGACTAAAATATTCATAAAAAATTGAACGACCATATTTACTCTTTACTTCAAACATATTCATCTACTAAAATGTAATTTACATTTCAAAAAATAATAAAGTGGTAGTACATAATAAATGTAAAAGATGAATAATATGAAGAAGGTTCATGTTTCTAAAATTTATGTCATTTATTGTAATCAATTAAATTTAGAATTACTTTAATCTTCCCTATCTATTACAAATGTCCATTAATATCAATATTTAATATGTCTATTCAATATTTAGTTCATTCATCTTTCAACTTCCTGATGGAAAGTATATTAATTCATTTATTACTTAAAAAAAAACTCTATGACATATTTTTGTGTTTAAAGTATGTCCTTGTTGGTGATGGTTAGTTTCTCTTCGTTATTTTCATTGGTGACATTTGTTTAGATGATGCAACTGAGGTCTGATGTTATGATGCACCAAGTCATCGATCCCGAGCCTCCCAAGCCTTCTGTGCTTGTGTTTTAATTACTTTTTATTTAATTATTTTTCAATTGTCTTCATTTATTTGTTAAATAATGTTTGTTTTTGTCTCCGTTACACCATATTTATTTTATCGCGATTAAACTATTATTTTTATCTAAAAATATTTGTTCCACGCATTAATATATTTTAATTAACTTATTATGTTCTCTAATTTATATTTAATGTATCCACGCCCAGTGGCACAAAGACAAAATAAATGCATATCAAGAAAGAGCTAACATATGAAAGAAAGTCAATTGAATGAATGGCGGCGATGCCATAAATTAAAACTTTGATATTTACAAACCGTACATTTTAGAATTTTTTTGAGTGTAATTCTGGGCAGCGCCGACAACTTTTCATCTCTGCTTTTATAAATCTAATTTGCTGCTATTCTATTCAAGTGCTATATGTATATTGTTTTCGTTTTGCTAAGTCAATGAACAACACTATTTTTGGTCTTCAAATAAAAATCAAACAAGCAACTCGAACACAAATTTAGAATCTCATAATAGTTATGTGATTTAATAAAATTTTATACATATATTTAATGTAAATACACGCGCAACGCGCTGCATTCAAATACTAATTAATATTAAAAAATTATAAAATTCAAAAACATGATTTAAAATATAAAACATAAAAAAAATAAAAAAAATAAAAAAAATAAAAAAAATAAAAAAAATAAAATATTTTATTTTTTTCATGTGACAGAATAATAGTCGCCCATCAGATATTTACGCCAGATAAATTACATATATTGGTACATCACTTTTTTCACTAAACTATGATATGAATAATTATTATATACCTATACCCTCATTAAATTTTTAACAATAGCGTTAATATAGCGATGACAAATATCCCCTACAAATAAGTTTTTTAATGATATTTAATGTGTAGTGACTACTTTTGCAAACTTTGACCTGCTGTTTAAAGTGTAGATATGATTGATTGTGTCATTGCCAGCCAGAATTCTTTTTTAACTTTAATTCTAACTCATCTCACTAAACTCTATTTAGCTAAATAAATATGCAATGCTTCAATGATGAATCTGAGCATGACTAACTAAACATTCAATTTGTCCTAAACCCCTTAATACTTGAAGGTACATAGACTACGCCTTTTGATTCAATTGCTTTTATATTTTTAAAATAAAGATAAAAAAAAATTAAAATCCAAAAATGAAAGAATTCAATATTCTTTCCAATTATTCATCAACGCTTTTTTTTATATTGAAAGTGAATGAACAGAGAGAGATATGAGAAAATCGAAGGACGTTATGATAATGAGATGGCAGAATTCAATACGCTGGGAAGCCCCTCGTGGCCCCAAATTCACGTGAGCGAGACACCGCAATGGAAAAATGATTACATTGTGCGAATGCATTGGTGAAAACTAACCATTTCCCCTTCATCTTCAACCAATCAATCATCTTTTCCGTTACGAAATAACAAAGAAAAATAAGAATATTAAAAATGTGGTAGCTTTTATTTTTCGATGCGTTAAAATACAATGTAAGAAAACTCTTCATTTATGTAAATAATTTCTCCTAACTTTTCTCCAAAAGATAGACTTTCACTATAATATAAATATTTACTATAATACAAGTCCTTTATAGACTTTTACTATAATACAAATATGTTTATAACACTCCCCTTTGAATGTCTATTTGATAGATAATGTGTCTCAAAACCCAATAAAAATCCAAAGTGGAAAAAATCTAGTGAAGAAAAAAGAGAACACATATCTAATAATACGTATTTTGCTGCCTCATTAAAAATCTTACAAGAAAACCCAAAGGGGACAAAACCTCGTAAGGGAAAAAGAGTACAACGCGTATTAACTCCCCCTAATGAGAACATCCTTGAATATTTGGTATCCCGATCTTCTCGCACCATCTTCTTGAAAGTTGCGCTGGTAGAGGTTTCGGTGAATAAATCGCCCACATTAATTTGAACGAATTCGTTGCACATTGATATCACCATTCTTTGGAGCTATGTGTGTAGAAAAACTTTGGCGAGATGTGATCCGTTCTATCTCCTTTTATGAATCCGCCCTTTAGTTGTGCTATGCATGTCACATTATCTTCATACAAAAATTGTGGGTACTTTTGTCATATTTCAAACCATATTTTTCTCTAATAAGATGTATCATCGACCTCAACCACACACATTCTCGCTGCTTCATGAATAGCTATTATTCAACATGATTTGATGAAATAGCTACGAGAGACTCGTTTGTAGATCTCCAAGATATTGAAGTACCTCCACATATGAACACGTAGCGCTTGAGATCGATCTTTGTGTGGGTCGATAAATACCCAAAGACGAAGATAACCAACAAGATCGGGATACAATTGTTAGAATAATATGTTACATCGGTAGTCCCTTTAGATACCGTATTATGTGTTTGATCCCATTCCAATGTCTCCTAGTAGGAGCAACACTATACTCCGGTGACCAAGAAGCCTCACCTTTTAAATCTCCTTCAAGGATTTTCATATATCCTTCTGGGCTCTCTAGACACGAAAATAATTTCATTATGCACATATCAAGTTTTTCATATATTGCCAAACTTATGAGGAACCTCAAAATAATTGCATCCACCTCAAGAGGACCTCTCCATATAATAATGTCGACTTACGAAAATCTTTATGCCACAAGATTCCACTTATACTCACACCGGCATTATACTTGGAATTGTGTATTTTTAATTAGCCAATCATTTAATTGTCCATATTTTTTTGACGTATTTGAAATTAAGATCCTCGTCAATATTTAGAATATTGAGCGCTACATTATATCAAAGGTATCGTCGACGATCATTTTGATATCGTCCTCCAATGCAACATAACTTATTGAGACCTCTTCATTTTTTGTCATTTTCAGTACCAACCTTTGCCAAGGTTTTATGAAGTGTTATGTCGTGGTGCTTTCTTAAAGAACTTGCTTCATCATTATGACCATCTTAATCATTTGCTCCTCTCCTTCTTCAAGGAGTTCTATATTTGGAACCGTTTGTCTATCACGCCAACGCCTTATAGACCCCGCCCTTCAAGGACCTTATTGGAGCATTTGCAACCTAATTATAAAATAGAGTTAGCAAATATATCTCGTAATTGATTTGTAATATTTTGCAAGTGAATTATCTATTGAACTTAAGTTCACTTTTTTTTCCCAAGGATCTAATTCATCCCACACTCAATTCTTACGCTTGCTAATCACTTCTCCCCAATGCTAGAAAAACTAACATTTATCCCCCAAGCTCTCATTTGGGACCCATCTTTTGTGCGTTATGGTGGAGCAATTGAATCATACGCATTACTTAAATTTTTAGATGGAATTATTCGATTCCTGACCCTGAATCAATTGTGATAGGGGAACCTTGTTGGCTTGATGTATTCAAGTGTTGCTATATGTTAAATAAACATATCTCATACCAAAATTTTATTTGGGAGTTTTATTCTCATAACCAATGATTTAGCTATAATTGGAGGCATACAATTTTTTCTAAACCAACATAAATATGAATCAACATTATCAACATGATTTTATAATTTGGAACTATGCTCTTAATTTAATAATTCGAGAAACAACCTTACAAAAATCAATTGCAAGTTGATATTAAAACACATGTGACCATTCCATAGATGCATCTATTAGCAAACGGTTCACATGGTAGGTGAATGGTCCCATATTCACCCTTTTATAAGTTCCAAAATTTGAAGGAATATAATTCTCATCTTAGATGATCAAGATCATTCTATCATGAGAACAAGCAACACAAAGAATTCTTGAAGAATTTTTATTTCTTCAACATATAGTCACGTGAATTCTCAATTATTTTGCATCACATTTGAACCAGATGGTTCCATATGTGCCAACTTATTTCGCAAACTTCTAGTTTACTTTCATATGTGATTTCATCATCATACCCATATTTATAAATACAAATAAAACAACCGGCGGATAATCTTTTACATAAATATTTATAACCCGCTTCAATTCTGGGGTGAGCATGAAGATATTAGATCTTCCCATAATTTATAATCTCAATTTTTTTCAACGTCCTGAAACTTATAAGTTTCCTTTTGAGACTTACTACAATAATTTCATTCCTTCAAGTAAATACATTGTTCTTCCTGAGCTAATAATTAATTTTGTGTACTACCACATATTCAATCATATCAACATCATTAATAGTTTATCCACATAGTTTCAACTTAGAAACAATTTTGAACAAGCCGATGAGCTATACCTGAATGCACTTGAGGTCTTGACGGATCCTATCATATCGTGCCTTTGGGTGGATGTCCATTCAGGTGGTCATACCTTTCTTTAGGCTATTCCACAAAACAAGTGGATCCTTAATCGTGAGATATTCAATTTTAAGAATTTTGTCAAGATGACGACGCAAGAATATCATAGCCTTAGCACGATCTTGGTCTGATGCTTTATTTTCTTCTTTAATGGTGTCTCCAAGACCCATTGTATCCATATGGATTTCAGCATCCAACACCCATGAAAGGTAGTTCTTGCCCGAACTTTGAAGGACAACGAAATCAAGTTTCGTAAGGTTAGCCATATTAAAAGAAAGAGAAAAATAATATTTTGGCCTTCAAATTTTGAACAAAAGAGAGTCGTAGCAACAATATCACCAAAGGAATATCACCTTGTGGTTAAGTAATACATCTTTAGAAAAAAAATTTTTTAATTTTTCTACCTTAGATCTTTCAAAGTGAGTGTCAAGACAGTAGACTCGTGCCGCTAACGTGTTATTAAATAATAAAGAAAGAACAAGAATATTATAGAGAAAGAGAGAAGTTCTTATTTCTTTTGATGGGATGAAATACAATGAAGGAGAACCCTTCTATTTATAAGGATAATTTCTCCTAACTTTTCTCCAAAAGATAGACTTTCACTATAATATAAACACATGTATCTACTACAATACAAATACCTTTATAGACATTCACTATAATACAAATATGTTTATAACATTTTCTTCCTTTTCAAGTAGGGAACCAATTTATTATTTACACATTAACAAATTTACACAAATTAAAACCTTCATCCTCAATCCTCTTGCGTCACCCTACTACTCGCCTTTTCTTTATGTAATTATCATACTTCTTCTCAACCTCGAGGAATTTAGTTTATTTTTATTTTTCAATCTTCAATTTTTGAAAATGGAAGAGGTATAGCACCGCTTTTATTCTCCATTGGTTGAGAATAAAAAAGGATTGTTGTATTACACGTGTATTTTTATATTTTGTTAAATTTAGTATATGTGAGAAAAGGAAGAGACACGTTGCCGCAAATAAACAACTCCACCGTGGGTCGAATGAAGACAAAGCCCTATGAACAAAGAAAGAACTCTTTTCCCACCACCACAACCTTCTCATCCGCCTCGTTCAATCCTTCATGCTTTAATATTTTGATGCATGTTTTGATGTTTTTCATTACCAATGTTACTCGTTTATTTGATTGCTATATAAGTTTATTAATATAAAATTTTAAAATTTGTTATTTTTTGACTCTTATAGCTGATTAATTTTAGTTTTTTTTAATATTTAGAATTTTTTAATTCATTAATATTTTTATTAAAATAAATTATTTATATTAAATTTTTTATGTGTGTTTTTTTATGAAAAAATATTTATTCATAAACTCATACATATTTGAATACTCTCTACACGCTTCATAATTTTTCACTCTATGAAAATAACCAACACCCTCATTTGTAATAATATAAAACCTACTTAAATTAAAATAGAAAAATCTATTTCTAAATGAATTGACTATAAATCCTAACTAGAGATAAATTAAAATATCAAATCTCTCATCCTTTCTCCAACCTTCTTCCTCTAATGGTATTCTTACCAATGATAATCTAGAGGGCTCGCCCTCGATGGCTTCTCGCTGAGGGCATGCCACCGGCAAGCCTCTGCATCCCAATTGAGGAGTATACAATTATTGAACCAACAACTAGATGTTTCCTCAATAACGCTAATCCCTCTTCATCTCATTTCTCTCACAAGTTAGGGATTCATTAATTGCTCAAAACGTACTCATAATGAAATTTCGCCTATCATCTTCAAGGTCGATGACTATTACTAGATAGCGTACCTGAGAATGCAAATACACCATCGTTGGAAGATTCTCTAAACCAAGACCCCAAATCAAAAAAAATCAGATCAAGCTTTTTAAGGAAAAAATTCTATAAAAGACGGCCAAAATAGGTGAGTATGAAAATTGCAATGTCTTTCTTGATTTTTCTAATAAAGAAGACTTCAAATTTGTTTACATCAGAAGGGATATTAATATTTGTGGTATGCTAATGTGGCTAAAAAATGGTCTCCCGAATTTTAAACCGGATGAGGATCTACCTATAGCTCCTATATGGGCCCTTTTCCTAGCCTTCCTTTTCATAGCGTGCATACTTGGCATTACCTAAAGCAAAACTGGGAGTATTATCGATCTCCTTAGAGATAGACCTTGCTACTCGGAGAAGAATAAGGCCAAGCATGGCCAAGGTTAAAGTTTAGGTTGACTTACTCAAACTCATCCTACCTCATGAGGGATAGGTTTGGAAAAAAAGGGGATGATTATCCCCTAAAGGGCTTTGATCTAAAAGTGGAATATTTAAGGGAGTGTCGCGCCCTCATTTTCCTCGCGAAAAGTTTTAACCTCGACACGTGACAACTCTTAAGGGTTATTTGAAAAGAAGAGTCGCTTACCTAACGATTTGGGGTGCATTAGGGCACCTATCAACCTAAGGGTCTATTTTATTAGCCTAGGTCACCGTAGCCGGGTAAGGGTTCAAATTACCTCAAAAGAAAGGTGTTAGAAACCTTTTGAAGTTCACAAATATGATTCCTACCGGATTCGCTAATTATATGGGGGTATTTACTAAGCGATCAAATAAGATTGATTTAATCCTTTTTTATGTAAAACAAAATAAATAAACTAAGTAATTAAAATATTCAAACAACCTTTTAATTGCCAAGAAAAGAAAATTAAGACAATGTAATGATAAGAGTATAATAAGTCTAGCAATTTAAGCAAATAATAATTGACTAATAAAAGCAAAAACAAATAAATGATAAAACTGGAAAGAAAAAATAACAAAACAGATAAATAGAAAATTTAAAAGTTGGACCGAACCTCAAAGAAGCATCTACGATTCCCCGGGCGGGACCGTCAAACGTAGCTCGCCTCAAAAGAAAAGCGGGAATATTAATCAGTGGATCACCCTGCAACTAAAATAATACTTTACAATCGTTGAGGTTAGTCATATTATTCAGCTGAGTTACCGTGCTATCATATCCCACTACCCACCTAATTAACTAATTATTAGTCTTAAATCGTTCTAAGTAAATGGAAGATACTAACGCCCTAGCATGTGCCTACCCGTCCCAATCCTAATGTCCAAGAGGAAATGCACTATTAATTTGGTTTTGGATCTAAGACATACTTAAGGTTGTTAAAGATAAAAGTGGCAAAACAAAAAGTAGCCTGATAATAAGCAATTAGCACAAAAGGTTTCATATAAGCCTCGATATTAATTGAAGTGTATTTATCCTATAGAGAATCCTATGGACAAAATTTCTATACGGCTGACAACGTTATTTATGAAAGATCGTATTAAGATTTACATATTTGAAACAAATGATAAACATGATTCAAATGTAAATTAAGTGTGATTAACCTATAAAGGGGCTTCAAATAAACTTATAATTTGACTCTTATAAACATGTCACACTCACACACATATATATATATATTAGAGGGTGAGTGCAAGGTCCCGGATCTTGTTCTAATTTAAATAAAACCTTCAGTGCTCGAAGTATCATTTAATATTAATCAAACAGACCAAATGTTATTAATTACAAGTAGGTTAAAACTTGGGGAAGATAAAATCTATTGAACATGTTGTTGATAACAAATGCGATTTCTTAAAGTCTCGCAAACAAAGAGGAAGATTTGAACATATTCAAAGTAATTGTTACACCCCGTAAATTCTCGACATGTAGATGGCCTTTTGCATGTTGGTTAAGAGTTTTAGAATGCCATACATGCTAGAAAAAGGCCCGGAGAAAGACCGGATAAGACACGTCGAACCATCGCTGGAGGAGCCGGGCAGAGCTCCTCCGCGATTGGCAAAGCATGTCACCTGAGGGAGGGCCTCACCCGCGACAGCCGTGTCACGGAGGCCCCGTCCTGGCCTCACTATATAAACCCTCCACTTTGCTTATTCCATAAAAGTTATATAATTTCCAAGAACTACGACAGAGAACAGAGATGGTGCGAAGGGTTCGAGGAATTTCCTTCCGATTATGCCGTTATATGCGGTCTAAACTCTATAACCTTGGGTAGCGAGGGTATTTAGCAAACAGGAGAATTCTTACGGGTTTAGTTTCGTTGGAAATTTGGCCTAAGGAACCGTCATGCTGCTTCCAGGCTAAGGTAAGTGGAATTGCTCCAAATTAGTGTCAATAAACTTCTAGCTTCCAAAGTGTTATTTCTCCTTGACTGGTGAAATAGCGTAGTTTTCGACCGCGTTTTTCGATAAGCCAAATTGGGCTATATATATATTAAAAGTGATATTTTCTTCTAATATTAATGTATTTTAAATTTATTCGATATATATATATATATATATATATATATATATATATGAATGCGCTTGGGAGAAATAGCGAAATAACACCGAGCGCTAGCTCCGGGAAATCGAAATGAATGTATGTAAAAGCTAGTTCTTCGGCAAGATAGCAATCACGTATAGTAAATAGATGAAGTTTAGAATAAAGAACCTAGAAGTCTAGAATTGAGTCTAGTATGAATCCAGCAAGCATGTTTTATAATATTATGTTATATTCGTAATAAAAGATAAGAGAGCAATATCGACGCCATAATATTTTTATATAGTATAGCTCAATATGAGAATCAAGAATACGTAAAAGAGAATTAGAATCGTATATCAAAACATGGATAGTATTGGGATTGAACATGCTTTCTATACGTGATTACTGTTATTGAGACCTATTTATAAAGCATGAGGGCACCTCTTTGAGCGCCCCGCGCCATGGGGTTAGTAACCGTGTCGACCCGCCGAGGGTGTGGGATACGCCACTCCAAGGAGGGTATGTCGTCCGCTAGAGGACGAAGATGGGATAGAGCAGTCCCCATATGAGGTCAAACAACATAGCATTACAGTACATAGTACGTAGAGTACGTAGTTCGCACATGAGTTCTCCACTGCATACACCGTTATATATATATCGAGGTCATAGTCTCGAGCTGGAGACCCAGGGCCGGTAGAGGTGCTCGTAAATAGTGTAGGCGAGTGAAGTGATTTACTTTTGGATGGTTTTGACCTCGGGTAGGGGTATATAGACCGTGTGTTGGATGGCACCTTCCGCTATGGGGCCGGTATGTGTTCTTGTATGTTATATATTTATATACATGTTATGTATTATTAGCTGATAGATAGCATGTCGCCATCGTCGACTGTGTATGATTCTACCCTACCTTAAGTACATATAAGCTTATTTCATATCCCCCCAGTCCAGACAATTTCCGTATACTCCTTCTCGGCTATTCGGTAACTTACTAGTTTTATTTGCTATATTCGCCATGTTCCGGCTTGTTTACATAATGTAATAAGGGTACCGACGCCCGTTTGGGGCGCCGCATTACTTGCTCCGTGTGTACTATAGACAGGAGCCGATCCCTCGTGATTCCAAATAAATATATCACGCCTCCCCGTCATCCGAAGCTATACAACTAGAGGTTTATTTTATTTCTTTGCCGTACAAGACGGTAGGCTCTGGGGCCCGTCCACCATCTTATCGCATTCTTAGAGGCTTAATCGTATATATTTCCCGTGGTTAGCTGTGCCGGTTGCGTGAGGCCGTGCGTACGTTTTAGTTGTTAAGGCCTGTCGGTGTGAGGCCTTATTCAGTGGTGACCTTCTCAATCACATAGCGGTTTAGCATTTGTTATACTAATTCAGAAGTAACTAGTCACATGGTGGCCTTGTCGCCCGCATAGGTTCCCTTATATTGATGTGAGATTCTGCTAGTTGTTGTTGTTGTACACGTGTCATATAGGCCCAAGCCGCCTGGGCCGTGCTTACAGCCGCTATATATCCCTGCTGATTCCGTGAATTAGAGTTGGCGCTGTGCCTGTGCACCGTAAGTGCTAGCTCGCATCAGCAGCTTCAGTCCTAGTAGGGCACTGTGTGCGCCTGCTGGGCCCCCCAAGGCGGGGGTGTGACAAAGAATTTAGTGGCGTAGGTGTACTTTGACATATTAAATAAGTACAAGATCTCCTTTAACACGACTATAATTCTCTATAAATCAATCAAGGTATGCAATCCTATGAGCACAATTTCTACATAAATTAAATTCCTACGTGCATGATTTTTACTATGTTTCAAATCAAGTTGTTTTAATTCCTATAGGCATGATCTAGAAGAGAGGATTAAACTCGTTGATCCTATAAGCATGGTTTATAATAAAATAATTAAGACGATAAAACATAAATACCCCGGCTTCATAACCCCCTTTTCACTATCATGTGCCAAGCATACAATTTACAACCGATAAAAGAAAATGAAATAAATAAATTACAATAAAATGTGAAAATAACATTATCAAATAGATCCTAAGCTATCTTGTCCCAACGACACTTCGTTCCCATTCAAGAAAACCTGGCTGCGCAAATGATACAACAAATATACGTGTACAAGCATACCCATTTTGAACCAAGGGATCACAATTCTAATTAAATTCTCGAGGAGTATTTAGTCAAGCATATGAAATGTTAAATGAAAATTTCGAATGCATATTAGTATGCACGGAGTCCAAAACATATAAAGAACATATCAAATATTAAAAACGAAGCACGATGCAAAACAAGTTCAAGCATCGCTACACAAAAATGAGCAATGTCAAGTATCAAAATTCTACGTAATATCTTGTCACGCATCGACACCCAAAACCTTTAATACATCAAGATCACATATCTCAAGGATTCCGAAAGTAATGCTTGTATTGAGGAGGGATTGGAGGAGAGAAAAAATAGTAGAGGATTGTTTAGTGTAGCAAGAGAAGTAATAGTAAAGATAAGGTACTGTTCAACGGATGTCATGAAAGTAAAGCACTATCCGAAAGAGAAAACAGAGTGGTATTTTTTGGAAAATAAGTCGCTAAAATGACTAACCCTCAAGAATTAGTAGTGTTCTCCCCCCCAGAAAATAGGAGGATGCATGCTTATATAGCTAAATCATACGAAATTAAGCAAAGAGATAAAAAAGAGAATCAATCAAAGAAAAAGTTTTTCTTAATTAAAGAGGCCAATCGAGATTGATAAAATCTAATTGAATTTACCATAATAATCATGTAATAAATCAGCCTAAGAGAAAGGAGAAATTAAAGAAAATCACTATACGAATGATCAATCAAATATATTTTATCATAAATATACAACTATAAAGGGAACCTATTCCTTAACATTTAGTAAATCAATTAATCAATGTTTACTTTAACTATTTAAAGATGACACGGTTCTATACCAATTAAGCAAAAGGAAATTAATCACATTTATTAAAAATAAATAAGTATTAAAGTTTTTCAATCACCAAGGAGAGGGCATCATCTACGCGTAAGTGTTTATATCAAATAAAATGTGTACTTAGATTGTTTGATTAATTAAAGAAAAGCAATGGAAGGAAATATTCATAATAGTCAATTAGGAATCAACCTTACTTAAATAGCAATGATGAATCAATGAGGTGTGAAACTTATTAAAATTTACCATAACACATAAACACGAAAGCCGCCATGCAATTTTGAGAATTTAACAATACAGCCGTGAAATGTTAAGCTTCTATAATCATAAATGACTATTATAATGAGATAATGGGAAATGGACCGATCATATATGCCATAAATTATGAAATGTGATGGTATAAACTTACTCAGAATAATGTTGATTTTTGAAATAAACTAATGTGCATAGTGAAATGCTTACTACCATAGAACAAGATCACGATATAATAATAAAACAAACAAGAGATTTGACTCATCTCTACTTACTTCTGAAGAATACCAACAAATGTATATGTAATATATCCCAACATACGGTTTTTGCATTTAACTTCAACGAAATGATAGAACCAAAACTACAAGTGAATATTGTTGACACTAATTTTGACCTCCCTCTACGCCTTAATATGCCGTTTATATATGTATATATGTAATTTTATTTACGTAAATATCAAATTTATTTTTACATTTATAAAATAATTTATTGTCATAATGCTGTGAAAAAAATATTTCGTTACATATATATATGACCCATATTAATTTTAAGTGTTGATATTAAATACTACGCCGTATATAATGTATTTTCGTTTTAATATGCACCCTTATCTTGAAATATATATTTTTATTTAATAAACTATTTACATAATTTTACTAAATTTTACAAATTTATTTGACTAATATTTTTACTCAGATTTCCAGTTTTAAAAAAATTAAAAAAATTAAAAAAATTTAACTTTAAATATTTAATAACTTAATTTTATTTCCTACCATTAAATTATTTAATTATATGATATTTACATAAGTATTCTTAAACTTAGAATTTATTTACTAATAATAATATTTATATGATTTCCCTATAATTTAAACTATTTTATTACCTATTTATCAAATTATTTATAAATGTAGTATTTTTATTAATTTAATAGCGTACCAAAATTCATTTCCAATTCTATAAATCTTAGCCACCGCTATTCAATTCATTCAATTTATTTCAAATCTGGCCACTTTCTGTTTAATTTATGTCAATTTTAGCCACTATTGATCAATTTTGGCTATTATCAAAATTCAATTCTAGCCAATTCAATTTCAATTTAATTCTACCCGTTTACTCTACCCGTGACCCGCGACCCGCTCCATAACCCAGAACCTAAGAATCAATCCTATTCGTTCATCAAACCTAATCCTAATTACGAAATCAAACCCTACCCACCTTTATTTACCCCACTTACCCCCAAACCCGAAATTATTTTCATTCTCTCCCCCTCCTCTGGGCAGCCCGCGCACCTACTCCTTCCCCTTCCTCTTTCCTCGCTTCCGCCTTCTCCTCCTGGCCGAACTCCTCTCTGACCTAAAATGCCAGAACTCACTCGTCACCACCAAAACCCTAGCCGACCTCACCTCCTCGGCCCTCTCTTTCTTCTCCCTCATCTCCCTCACCCGAACGCACTCCCCCACTCACCGCCTGGCGATTTACAAAGAAAACAACAACCAAACCGCACCATCTATTTTCCTCTACCAATGTGTGTTTTAACTGCCGGAAAACAACAACATGCACTCGCGCCCTTCCTCCTCACTCCCTCACAGCCGCTCTCTACCTACCTCTTCGCCGGGAGTGGCGCGACACCGGCAAAGCGCCGCCGATCCCTCCTCCTTCTCCGGCGCCGCTTTTCCTCCTCTCCTCCCCTCTCTTCTCCCCACCGCACAAACTCGCCGCGCACCTCCCTCTCCGCCATTGACCCGAACACCAACCCACTATAACCCGACATCGAGCGCCGTGTAACCATAAACTCCGGCAACCCACCTGGAAAACCAACCTCACCTCTTCATTCTTCTCCTCTTCGACCTGGCTACCGTGAAATCCTCACCAATAACCTGAAAACCCTCTCTCTCCTTTCCTCCATTAACTCCGGCGAACAACACCAAAACCGAACAATCTAAAAACCACCAGAAAGCCACCCGAAACACCTCCAAACACCGCTAACAACCGAAGACCAAACCACCAGTGCATTCCTCCATTTCCTTCCCGCTTCATCTTCTCTTTCCTTGCTCGGGTTTTCTAAGGACATGTGTTCTTATTGAATTGCCTAAAATATGATATTGCCAATATTTTTCATTTTTGGTACTGCTCCGATTCATAATTTATATTTTTTCGTATCTTAAGTTCATGCAATTGCATAGATTATCATTTACAACCGCATCTATATCGTTATACATGAAAGTCGTGAATTTTGTAATTCTAATCTTGTTAGGTAGCATCAATTGATGTCTCGATTCTGTATAATGTGTGTGCATATATATATCCAGACAAGCCCCAAATAATGCTTCCCTTTTCCCTCTCGTTAAATTTCTTGATATTACTTGTATGCATGTTCCGCCCATTGTTAGAACTCTAACGCCAATATAGCTTAATTTTCGTATACACTTCATTTGTATCATGCATCAATTCTTTTGTCTCGAGCTAGGTTTATGACAACTTCTTTGTATGGAATATGACATAATTTTGTTCTTTATTTTTTGGAGTCGTACAGCTCGTCATATTAGACATGAAACTCAATTTCGTATAATGCTATATTAAGATTCGACCTCCGTAAGATCCTTCTTTCTCCTTTTTATGAGTTGAATAATTTTGGTGCATGGTGTCCTCTTTGAGTAATAACTTCGATTAGTTCCACATGTGAAGCTTCTCAACTGCTATGTCTTGGAATAAGTCTCAGACATCGCTATCACCTTGATTAAGTCTTATTATTTTACGAGATAATTATGGCATTTATTTATTATGGTAACTTAATATTTATTTTATTTATTTATTTTTCTCAAATATAATTATTGACAAATTTGTTATATCGGCCTTATTTAAAGAAGATTTTTAAAATGAATGAGTCTTTTGTCTATTTTCGGGATTTGATAATTATGGTAAATATAGATTTATCGGTGGGTCTTTATTTCTACTTTTTCCTCACTAAGAAAAATGATCTCGTAATTTATTCATCCGATTTACCTGCTAGTTGATTGATGATTTCCTCCCTTAATTAATCCAATATTTGTTCCCCGTTTATGGGAATAAATACAATTAGGGTCGACTATTTATTTTCCTTTTAATTCCTCTTTCTCCGCCTATAGACCTTCTCCTCTCATTTGAGAGGGAGGGTAGAGAAAATATTCAACATTTGGACTTCCATAAATATTGTGTTCGATAGTGCTTTCCTCCGAAAAAAAAAACCTTCTTTACAACTAATTTAAAACAAGTATTTGCTTTCAAGACTTCTCGGTCAATTTTCTTCGACCTTTCTTCAACCGGTTAGTACATCTTCATATTATACTCTTACAATAACATGCTTTAAATCTGCTACGTGTATTGTTGAGTAATTGTTGTCCTTCTAAAGTTATCTATTTGTTTTGTGTTTGAGGCAAGGGTAAAATATAATCTGTTTTAGGACTAGAGTGTCAATATATGTTTGTCGCTTAGTTTATCATTTAACCAGTTCTCATACGGGAAGGGAAATACAAAAGCAGTCGCTCGGCTTGAAATGAAAAAATAGTCGAAAGCGATCACCGGGATTAGTTTAAATCTTTGCGTTTATTTATTTACTTGTTTTCTTTAATTCATTATTGTTATCAGAATTTGTAAATGAACATTGGATAAATAGTGAAATGGGGTTTTATGGGGCTGGGATTATGTTTGTTTGTTTTTTTCCTAACCTCCAAATCCACCTGTACGCATGTCTCGTAGGGTTTAATAATATATGCGGTAGAAATCATGCCCCGTAGGAATTTAAATTTATATGTCGTACAAAGATTTTGATACGAAGGGACAATTTAATTTCGGATTAATAGACAAAATTTCTTAAAGCAATGTTATGTTTAATTGTTAGCACATCTACCTATAAGAAACTTTCTCACGTCTCGCTTCAAAATCACGAAAATAATTTGTTTAATGATTTGTTAGGCTTACCATCTCGCTGCATGCGCTTCTTCAAGGAATATTGAATAAGGTCCGTTAGACATTATTGATCGTAGGATATAAATGCAAATCTTTCAATTATCTATCATGAACTGGAATTTATCCTTTTAGCCACTATTCTATATCTCTGTTTGAAATATGCATCACATTCAATTAAGTCTAAATGTCAGGTGGATGATAGTCTGTTCGAATCTTCCCTATAAGATAAATTGATTAAATTTCAATTGTGTTGGACCAAATATTTGTAGATCATAAGCTTTCACGTAAGCTTCTTGGGTGATACTTGTTTTTATTTATGTGTCTAATGATAGAATGAATTCTTCATGTCATAAATAATAAAACAAGACCTATAGGATAAAAGACTAGTTCACTTGACTAATGCATTAACCTGATTAGTGTCTTCTTTCAACTATATTTGCACGCTCTTTCACAAGAATTAATTTAGGTTTATTTGAAGTCTTCCATATGCCTAAGACATTTCCATTTGCAAAGCTTAAATCACGCTAAGCGTGTCATCTTTGGCATAGTCTTTAGCATTACTATCCATAAGAATGCATAATTTTTAAATTTAAGTCATAGCTTTTTTTTAACTCGAAGATGATTCATAATCGCTATTTAACTTTAGCAAATCTGCTTGTAGGACCATTACATATAGACCTACGTATTTAGACATCATGCCTATAGGATCTAGCATGCAACGAATTTTACTTTCTATTAAATATCATGTTCTGGGAGATGTCATACTGATGCCATGCCTATATACTCACCATCGTTTATTTTAAAATGAAGAGGCCTATCTCGAAACCTGCCATATGCTGCTGTGGATAATTGCCGTTTTGTTTGACGTTTTCTTTTATAACCATAGGATTTTTAGATCCAAAAGCCAAAATAGTTGTCCAAAGCCTCTTGGACCTTAAGATTGGTGCGGGTAGGCAAACATTAGATTTAAGCCATCACCTAGAGCTGCCAAGTTAATTAATCAACTAGGTGAGTAGTCGGGGAAATGATAGTTGTGCTCATTTCAATAATACGAGCAATTCAAAAGATTGCAAAATATTATTTAAGTTGCACTAGTGATCCCATTAGGTCAAACTTTTCTAAACGTAGAACTACGTTTGGCCTGATTTCCTTAAGGGATACGTAGGCGCCTCACCGAGGCTCGGCCCCATAATTAAAATAAATAAATATTTGTTTGTTTGTCGTGTGTATTTTAATAAATTGTTACATTTTTTTTATTTATGTTTTTTTTTACTTACTTTATTTGCCACAATTTTTTGTATTTATTGATAAACTATTTTTAGATTTTAGTTTGCTTAAATTTCTTTTACTTGCATTAGCTA
>JACEIK010004185.1:116228-128819 GCA_018107945.1 Datura stramonium | reverse complement strand
CTTGTAAAATTATGTGCATTTGAAAATTTGTAATAAATAATATGTAATTGAAAATATTTATTTATAAAAGGAACATGAAGATATGTGATTTACTAATGTGGCGCCTCAGAATATTTTGATACTTTATTTGTCAATTACGGTTTGCTCATTTGTTAAGATTATATAGGAGTTGGAGAAATTTGATAAATTTCACAAATTGTGGGGTTTTTATACTTACGAGAAAAAATATATAACTTTTAAATTGCATTTCAAATAAAATTTTAACTTCAAATCATTCTACCTAAATCAATGATTTCAACTTTGTATAGGATAAAATTTGGGTTTGACAATTGCTCGAATCAAGAGTTGACACATGGCAGAAGCCACAAGTCAGACACGAGTCAACATAAAATCATTTTAGAGAAGCCAACAAGAAACAAGTTCAATCTCAAAGGATCCGATACGAGGTCATTTGAGTTCGGTATTATGCCGGAAGCCCATCTAGCTCTGGAGACATAATATCGAGTGCAAAGAACAGTCTGGATAAGAGTTTCTTGAATGAACATTTGTTACACGAGATCCCAAAATCTCCGCTAGCCGTTACTCAATGTTTATAATGGGCAATTAATAGACTTTATAAGGCAAATTTTGTGGATCTTGTTCCCCGATATGTAGCTATAAATATAGTCTTTCTTCCTTGTTAGAAGGGATCTGAATTTCATTCTCCTACTAGCATTGTACTAAAATTATCAAAGCTATTAAATTCTCAATATTTTTCATCTTATTCTCCGGTTTCATTTTCAGTCATCTTTCTCGGAGCTGAGGACGCTTCCATCTTATGTTTTGATTCATATTGTTCAATTATTTATTTCTTATAAGTTAGTTCATTTTATTGTTTGACCAATTCAACTCACGTGTAAAAATTCAACTGTATCATTTTAAAGGCAAATAGTTTGGCGCCCAACGTAGGAATTGAACAAATGTGGTGGTGTTTAAGCCTTTCATTTTTTCGCTAACTTGCTAAGATTTGTGAAAGCAACGAAAATTTCATCACAATTATGTCTGAAATTGAGCTTAATGAGGAGATTAATGCCAACCAAGGCAACAAGCGGGTACCTATGAATGACGAACAGATTCCATAAAATGAACGAGGAGCCTCTTGTTGACGTTTGGGCCCAGCGTGAGAACGAAAATATCACTCCTCGTGGAAAAAATTAACCAGCGAATCACTCGGGGTCAAAATCCTGTCGACGTGAATGATGATAGGGATTGTAGTTTGAGAAAATAGTAAAGATTTTAGTAATGCAACAAGGTTAATTGATACATCTAAAAAGAAATACTGGGGCCTAAATCAACTCAAGTTTTCGATTGCAAATAATATTAATTCAGGCACCCTGATAGCAACTTAACGGGCTCAGGTTAGGAGAACCGCGTTTTTTGTCCCGAATGCATTGGACATTGAGATATGGTGTGCAGATAGAGGAGCAGGTGATCTCAGAAGCGGGTAAAAAAAATGGAATATATAGGCGGACCCTTTCAGGGTGAGTTCTTGAAATGCATAGAGGAGATTCACTCTCAAATGGATTAGATCCCGCGTGCACCTCCGGTTCTAAAGGGACTGGATTCCAAAAAGTATACTTAGTTGTAATACAAGCCAAGTGTGTTACCAAAGTTGATCCCAAAATGTTCAAGATGTCGAATATTCCTAAATATGATAGGACCATAGATCCTTAGGAGCATATCATACAAAATCACTGCCAAAGGGAACAACTTGGCACTGGATGAATCAAGTTGGTTTTAGTCAAGAAGTTCGGTGAAACTTTGACCAAAAGGACCTTGACATGGTACTCTTTAATACCCAACAATTCGATGATTCTTTTATCATGCTTGCAGATACTTTTATCAAAGCCTATGCTAAGCCCAAAAGGTGTAAGTTAGCAAGACAAATATCTTCAAAATAATCCAGGATGGTACTAGAAGGAAAGAATGATGCTGCCAATTGTGCCAGAAGAATGGGAGAAAGAGGCTTTTATGAAGGGCTTAAACACTCTAAGTTCACACGCTTCTCAGAAGTTGAAAGAGAATTTGAAAAAATTTGCCGCAACAACGTGGACGTATTCATAAACTGTATGAGTTAAAAATACCGGTGGAGGATGATTAGTTAAATATTTTGATATCGTTATTGTCGAGAAAATGCACTTAGTTCTAAGATAGACAGAGAAGGTCCGCGACCCTGATCAAAAGACTTCCAGAAGCCGATACCAACCATATTCATCATCAGGAACGTCGAGTGTAAGGTCAGGACAAGGATGGAGTGCTTTGAGCTCTCAGTCATTTGACAGGTTAGGTACAGAAAAATGATATTGTCAGGGACGTAGTAACATGGGGTTTTAGAATAAAGATGCACCATCTTCTAATCACCATCGAAAGGCACAGAGGCCCCAAAAATCTTGAAATATAATTTTAATATTAGTCATTCTAATTTGATCGCAATAATGAGGAACATAAAGTAGGCTAGATAGACAAAATTGATCCGATCGGACCCAGTCAGAGGGATGCAAGCTTATGGTGCGGTTTCACAGCACAAATATACATATACGACTATTTGAGATAATTCTTGAGTGACCGAGCCAAGAACAATTATAAAAGAGTCGGGGATGATGAAAAACAGTTGAAATCTGCCTTGCGGCGTCAAACCATCAACATGATTAGAGGTCAACGGTGTGACTTTTTCAGTAGCAAAGAAGACAAAGATGTAGATTAAATAAAAGGACGCGAGCTGTTCCATATGGCGATATGATCTCTTTCAATGATGAGGACGTGGATGGACTCATATTCCACATAATGATGCCCTGAAAATATATTTGAATATTTTAGATTTCAAAATTAAGTGTATACTGGTTGATCCAGATAGGTCAACCAATATTATCCAGTTAGGGGTACTTGAACAAATGAAGATGGTTGAAAAGATAATTCCGGCCACAAAGGTACTAGCGAGCTTCAACATGTCAAGTGAAACAACTCGGGGGAGATAAAATTTTTGAATGGTGCCAGAGGAGTTATAAAGAAAACCATGTTTGATGTGACGGATGAGGATATGTCATATAATGTCATAATTGACATGACTTAAATTCACAACATGAGGGTAGTGCCTTCAATGTTTTACTAGTCATAAAATTTTCTACTCTTGATGACATAAAACATATTTGAGATTCACAACTCGTTACCTGAATATATCCTTCATAATCATGGAGAATGTCAAAGAAAAGATGAGCATCAAATAAAAACCATAGGATCCGGGGCCATCCCTTGATCCCGCCTCAAAGGAAATTAACCCCAAGCAAATTGGAGTCGAGGAAGAGTCACTGGATCAACATTAACTACCAAGTCCTTTATGAAGGCTTCAACCGCTCAATAATCCAATGTTGAAGGTAGTTGCATTCTTTTTTTAGACTCTTATCACAAAATTTCAAAGCAATTCTGAGTCACGTTGCTCAATTTTGTAGATGTTAGCTCGTCGGCCATACACCTTCCTTGCTACAGTGTGTGCTTTAATGAACTTATCTACAAGTATAATAAATGAATCAATATAATTTTTAGGTAATAATAAATACCAAGTGATAGCTCCTCTGGACAGGATCTCCCCAAACTTCTTGATTAAGGTAGATTCGATCTTATCCTTGATCAGGTCATTCCCTTTAACAACGATAATAAAAACTAGGATGTGTTCATTAGGATCTTTGGTCCCATTATACTTCGGGATAACTGACATTCAAAAACCTATTTAGTATTGTCTTGGGCGTGGTTGAGCATATGTTATGGAAATATGGTCCTTTCATAAGAGTGGGAGTCCTCCGCATCTGGTCCATACGGGCATACAACTCCTACAAATCCTCTTTCAAGATCATTTTGATTCTTTCCTTGAAAGAGTTTATCATAGGTTGAATTATCTCAGACTCACTCCCAATATCTGAGTCTCTTTACACAGGGGGCACAATCGATAACACCTGTCTACCTATTTCGGCACCATTGGATACCAATGTGGTTAGGGTTATTTTGCAACTTTACGACCTTTTGGTCTTGTGCTGTTATGTGTTCCATCAGAGACCTATGCTAAGCAGTCAAGGTCTCTAGGGATTTATTGCTGGGATAAGAAAGATGCTATTTCTGTAGAAAAGAAATCCAAATGAAGGAAAGAGGTTGGAGAACATTCAAAAGAGCCAGATCTATAAAACTTGATGATCTCAAATCAAGTTGTTTCGGACCTCTATGGCTTGGAAGAAGATGATAGTGCAGGACCTAGAACTAAAGAGACAACATATAGCAATCCTATTGAAGAAACTGAAGAAGTAGATTCGGAGTTAAGTGAGAATCTCTCACTAGACACCTCCAAGGAAGACAATCCACCGATATACATGAACCGACCAAGAGAACCAGAAGTTTTTGAAGTCGATGATGATCAAGACGGGATGACAGTTGACCCAATTCCAGAAAGAAGAACAGAACACCAAAACCTAAATTGGTTGGAACTGAGTTCCATACTTTCAAAAAATGCAATCTTCCAGAACAAAGTGCTGATCAATATCAACACTTCCCTCAATAACATTGCTCACACATAGAACAAGATAATGAGCAAGATGGAAAACATTGAGAAGAAAGTGGAACAAACATCCAATCAACATGCGAACCTTATTTGAGCCCTGAAATTGTGACTGACCAATATGCAGTATGAGATTTGTCCACCAGGCACCTCACTTTTCCACTCCTTTTCACAACAACAAAAAAAGATGGCTGATATTAAAGAATAAATAAGACAATTGAGACATGGACTTTTTGAACCACAAAGAACCCAAAGCTACTCTCCAAAGTCCTCCTTTTTCCCTATGTCATCACAAACATACTCACCACCTAAATTGTGCCGCCCTGGTACTACCTCTCCTTTCATTCCACATGGACCCATATCCTACACTCAAAAAACCAAAGATGAAATCGAATTTGGCATTGCAAAATGGGTCCGGGAAAAGAAAGATGCTCTTGCAGCAGAAAAGTAGTCCAAATGAAGGAAAGAGGTTGGAGAACATTCTAAAAAGCTAGATCCAGAAAACTTAATGATCTTAGATCACGTTTTCCAGACCTCTATGGCTTGGAAGAAGATGATAACGCAGGACCCAGTACTAAAAAGACAAATATAACGTTCCTACTAAATAAACTAAAGAAGCAGATTAGGAGTCAAATGAGAATCTCTCACTAGGCACCTCCGAGGAAGACAATCCACCAATATACATGAACCGACCAAGAGAACCAGAAGTTTTTGAAGTCGATGATGATCAAGACGGGATGACAGATGACCCAATTCTAGAAATAAGAAAAGAACAACCAACACCTAAATTGGTTGGAACTGGGTTCCATACTTTCAGAAAATGCAATCTGCCAGAACAAAGTGCTGACCGATATCGACACTTCCCTCAAGAACGTTGCTCACACACAGAACAAGATGATGAGCAAGGTGTAAACATTGAGAAGAAAGTGGAACAAACATCCAATCAATATGCCGGCCTTATTCGAGCCCTAAAATTATCACTAACTAATATGCAATATGAGATTTGTCCACTAGGCACCTCACTTTGCACTTCTTTTCACAACAACAAAAAGAGATGGTTGATATTAAAGAACAAATAAGACAACTGAGATATGGACCTTTTTGAGCCACAAAGAACTCAAATCCACTCTCCAAAGTCCTCCTTTTTTCCTATGTCATCACAGACATACTCACCACCTAAATTGGGCCGCCTTGGTACTACCTTAAATACCCCATAGAATGGGGTGGGTTTGAATTTACTAAGACCCTTAATTGAAGAGTTGTTAATGAAGAACTCTTGAGATCGTTTTGTTCATAGATTTTGAGCGTTCTAAGGAGTTGAGGAAAGACAAGGCTCCAACAAAGTAATTGGCATTATAAATCCTTCAATCGAGGTAGGTTACAGTTTTAGAAGGAGTTAGATAATGAACGATGATTTACGGGTTTCTTAGCCATATTTTTCTAATATTTTACTATCTCTTGAGAATTATATGTGTTTCATATGTTTTAATGATATATTTGTGAGAAAAAACTAACACATATGATTAGATATTTTTAGAGCTTAAAGTGATGAATTTGGACTTGTTTGAGGCTTAAAAGAGATAAAATGGCAACACGAAATTGAACGAACAAGTGTATAGAAGTCGGTAGCATACAGGCATACCTATGCTATGGCCTGCATGTCGCACATGCCACTTCAGTGCTACCAGGGGTGCGACACACCAAGCTTCTAGCATATGGAGGGGCGCGGCGCACTGCTTAGTCCAGACAGCCAGAAAAGTCAAATCCCAATTCTCCTAGAAACTGAAGCTGCAAAACACAATTCTACTCCAAGAAGAAACAACGAAGGCTTAATCTACTATTATAAATACCCTCTCATAATATATTTTAAGGACATAGTCCAACAATTAGTATAAGTCTAGCGTATCAAGTTTCTTGTAGTGTTGTAAAACAATTCATACTTTGAGAATTTGTGTAATAGTTTAAGTTGAGTTCTTGTTGAAGAATTCATCAAGTTCTTGTGAACTTGTTAGCTTGGAGATTTTGTTAAACAAGTATTTATTAAAGTAAGTATTTAATTATGATTTCTTCTATATCTTTTATTTGTTTTCTCATAAACATGAATGGCTAAACCTTTTAGGTTGGGGTTGTGGGAACCATGATGGATTAACTAATGTTGGCATAATAAAATAGTGATTCTTGAATGGTGAATTAAGTAGATTGTTATTCTCTTGTTTTAATTAACGTTTTAGCGGTTACAAATGTTAAAATGTGCTCATATCTTGAACTTGCCTGATCAAGGAGGTTGAAGTTAGAAAAAGAGAGTAACAATGGTAAATTGAGATTAATAATTCTCATTTAATTAACTTGAGCTCTAACCAAGGATAGTTAAAGTCAAGACTTATATCAAAGCTAGAATATACACACTTTTGAGACCAAGAGGCAATGGGTGGAAAACATCTATTGTCTATTGGCGCATAAAACACACACATTTTGAGACCGAGATGATATAAGTGTAATTTTTAAGTTGAGAAGTAGTTAGACGTACTAAACGTAAGTCTTACAAAAAATTTACTAGGATAGATCACTATAAAAGCCTACTAAGTTATGAAATCATGGGGAATGAAGTCCTAGCTTAGCTTTGTTAATTTGATGCAACTCAGTTATTTTTGAAATTATTTTCTTCTTTTATTTGCAATCCCCCCCCCTCCGAAATATTGATTACAGTTAGCTTATTTTCATTATTAACATATTTATTTCTGCCTATTCCCTGTGGGAACAACCCCAACCTTTTCTGGGTTACTATATTTAATAACGACCGCTTTATACTTCAATTGTAAGGTGTAATTTGGGCGTGATAAATTTTGGCATCGTCGCTAGTGAATATGGTTTTGAATAAGTTAATTGGTATATAAGATAACTCATAATCCTATTTTGCGATTTACATTTTGTTTTTTTTATTTTCTATTTATCACAGGTTAACATAGCGAACCCTGTGGTACCATAAATCTTCCACTAGAGGAATGACCAAGAGCAGAGAGCTGAAGCTGCGCATTTGGCAGAGGAAGCTTGACCAGATGTAGCAGCTAGGAGAGCTGATGCTGCAAATTTAGCTACCATTTTGGTAGACAGAAACTGATAGAACCCCCTCATCATGGACGAAATGCTGCAAGGAATGTGCTCTTCGAGGGGGAGTATGAGCAAGAAGAGATTGTCTATATGGGAGCCATAGTTCCACCCCCATTGTCAGGAAAAGCCAAATTTCGATATCACTAGTACTATGATGCAGGTTCTGAGCATGAAGGGGTTGTTCAATGGTCTACCCGAGGATGATCCAAATCAATATCTAATAAATTTCACTAGTATCTTCAATGCTTACAGACTACCCAGAATTTCCCAAGAGGTAATTAGACTCCGCTTACATCCATTCTCATTAGCTGGGGAAGATACTTTGTGGCTGAACGAGCTTCCAGATGAGTCTATCACCACTTGGGAAGAGCTAACTGCTACTTTCTTAGAGAGATTCTTTCCACCCTCATGGATGATTCAATTGAGGGATGAAATCAATAACCTCAGACAATTAGCTGGGGAAGCTCTATATGAAGCATAACTGAGGTTCAAGAGTAAGTTGAAATAATATCTTAACCACGAGCTTCCTGAGGAGGTTCTTTGGGAAGTATTTTATAGGTCATTAAGTGCAACAAACAAAGCTGTAGCAGACGAGATTGCTGAGGGGTCCATGATGGTCCATACCTTTGCAAAGGCTAGTGAAATACTGGATAAGATGATTAAAACCAACAGGGCATGTCATACCAGAGAATTTGAGGCCGCTGCAGTGAGCTACTCAAGAGGAATGACAGCAGAGCAGCGAAAGAAGGAAGAGGAATGGGACCAAGACATGGGACATCTCAAAACCTAGTTGAAGTTAATCACCAAACACCTTACTATGCTGAATTCACAGAAGGTGCATGCGGTGAATACATAAGAAAGAGGACCCAGGTATGATGATCACTACCCTGAGGTTGAAGAAGAATCAAATTTTATGAATAATCAGGGGGATTTCCAGGACAATAGCCAAGGGTCTAACCAAGACTCTTGGCGTCAAGGTCAAGGAAATCAAGGTTGGAACTACTATGGGAACAATGTCTATGATAGAGCCGGGGCTAGAGACAGGTACCAAGGTTAATGGAGGAATTGAGAAGCCCAAAAGAATGATAGAGGTGGAGCATATGTTCTTCCACGAGCCGGAGATCCTACCATGAACGACTCTGGGACATTAAGGTTAGAAAACGTGATGAGTTGTATGATGAAGAAATTTGACTCCACTAAGATAGGAGTTAAAGAGATGGAAAGGGAACTTTCAAGCCTGAGTCAATTGGTTGACTCTCATTCGACCTCCATCAAGCAATTAGAGTAGCAGGTAGGGAAAATCTCCGCCACATTAAATCAAAGGCAAAAAGGCACTTTGCCTAGTGATACCGTTCCAAATCCTCGAAATGAGGGTAACTACATGTGACCATGAGCCCATTAGGTATCTTGATAAAGTCTGAGTAATCACGATATCTATGTCCTGTTGCGACATGTGCTACTTGACAGGAAACCCAAGATAATTTTGAGTTAATGTGTTTGTGCATGGGATAGCAAAATGCGTAGGGTAGTGCTGTGACGCAACGCTAGCCCAATGCGTTGCGGAGGGGCAGTTCTAGGTGGAAATTTTTGCGGGTCAAACCGACCCATGGAGGTGTTTTAAAAGCCAAAATCTAAATTTTTCATCCCATTTTCACAAGAGGTGCACCGCACACCCCTTTTATCTCAAGAAATTTCTCCAAAAACTTCGTCTTTTCTCAAAATTCTTTCAAACTTTTTCACCAAAATCACAAAAGACAACATTTCTCTTGGGAAATCTCCATAAATGGCACCAAATAAAGCAAGAGGAAATGAGTGGCTTCTTCAAGCCATGGGTCAAAAAGATCAAGAAGAGCTAATGAGGAGGAGCATGATGATGTGAGTCTACCACAACAACCATTGGGGTATTTTGAGCTCCATTGGGTCACGGAGCAAGAAAGTGAAAAATGGTTTAAAAAGCATAAAGAATCAAAGTACTCACATGAAATATTTTTTGATAGAAATAGTTTGGCATTAGTATCTCCTCACATTATGGATAAATTACACACTCTTGGTCTTGATTTTACATTTAATGCTCCAGGTGATTGTAATTTAATCTTAGTGAGGGAATTTCTTGCTAATTGGGAGCCAAAAGAGAGGTCAAACTAAGTCAAAATTAGAGGGAAAATTATTAATTTTTTGCCCTCTATTTTGAACAAAATACTTAGTGCAACTAACATTAATCCATAACTCTTCAAGAATTTGATTTTGAAACCCCCATATAGAGACATTAGACATACTCTTTGTGGTCCAAATTCAGTTGCATGGTGGACTCGCCACCAACAACATAGGTATCATGTATCATTCCCATAGGCTCATATGAGTAGAGAGGCACGTGTTTGGTTGAAGATTGTGAGTTCTTGTTTGGTGCCTGAGAAACATGTAACTCATGTCACTAGGTAAAGAGTTTGTCTTGTCTATGCTTTTATGACAGGGATGCCAGTGAATGTTGGAGCTATCATTAAGGATGTGTTGAGGTGAGCGAGAGTGAAAAAGTCTAGGGATTTGGGTTTGGGGGTCTCTTAGCCAAATTTCTGCGAGGGTATCATATTGAGGAGGAGGAGGCGGATTATAGGCCTAGATATGACCCAAGGAGCATTAATGTGACAAAAACTAAAGATCTCGAGGATATACATGGTCCAGTCCTTTCTATCAATGAGCACAATGAGTGAATTGATAACATGTTAAGTCACCTATACGGCATGCAAATGATGCAATTAAGAATGAATAGAGTGACTGAGAAGCAGTTGTAGCAGCTCAATATGGATTATCGTCTAAGCGAGCACTCGAGAGCCCTTTATAAAGTTGGGCTCGGATTTGAGGAGCCCCTTGATGATGATGTGGCCACAGATGATGAGATGACAAGAGTGGACTCTAACATTGAGTCTGATGATGATGATGATGAGGATTCTGAGAAGGGGAAGCTGCTCTTGCACCCACTGATGATGAACTAGAGGCCTAGGGAGTTCTTTTTTCACTTTTTTACTTTATGCTTTATTGTTTTATCACTAGGGACAGCGCTACCTATTAAGTGTGGGGTGGGAAAAGTAAACTTTATTACCATGTATGCTTTAATTGCTAAATGTATACATGGTGGGCCTATTTTTTTTTATGATCATGACTTATCTTGCATACTTGGGTTGTTTGTAGTAGTTTTTTTTAGTTTTATTTTGTTTTGGGCTTCACCAGTTTTTATTTTTGATACTTTTTCAGTGGATAGTCCCTTAGAACCGATTAGTGGGTGTAGAGTTTTTCTATTTTAGTCACAGAGTCATGAATTTTTCCGATGATGGATGGATGACAACCATCTTAAGAAAAAATTAGTCATTAGGAAGAACAAGAACTTTAAACCTTATGAACGCTAGGTGCTTCACTTAGGTATCATTGAGACTTTGTCAAAATTCACTCCAAAATGCATGAAAAAGATTGAAACACTTAGCCTTTTGGATCTTGATTCTTGTACTTGAAAAAGTGGGCTAAATTATATTATGCATGCAATATGGATATATGTGTTTAAGTAATTTTGATTTCCATTGTTGAGCCAATTGTGCCATTGTGTAAGTAAGAAATTTAATATACTCCATGCTTGCAATTTGATGTTTAAAACTTGCTCGGTGGTTGTGCAAAACGAAATAGGGATGTTGAATCTAGGAAGTGATATAGGTGTTTCGTTGGTAGCCTATTTGTATCCTATTTTACTTACCTTGATGTTATTATCCTAGTTAGCAATTTTGAGCCTTAGCATATTCTTTTGATAGACATATTACAAGCTTAATCTCTTTTTGTTCTACTAACCTGTATTTGATCCAAATGCCTCCTATAGAGCACTTTAATGAAATTTTTGCATGAAAGGAGCATAAGCAGAGAAAAGAGTGAAAAAAGCTAAAGTGAGGTGAATTAGAAGAAAAGAAAAGAAAAGAGTGAAAAAAATGCTAAACAAGGAGGGTTATATTAGTGGGAAAGAATAAGAGAAACAATTTTGAAAAAATGATGATGAAGGAAAAGAAAAAAATTGAGCTTAATATTGAAAAATTCCCACTAGTCACCTAGGTTGAAAAATTGAGAAGTCAAAGGAGGTATTAGGAGAAAATAGGAGATTGAGGAAAACACTAAAAAATCAAAGTGTTATGAAGTATTAAACTGCTTAGGGAGATTAGTTATTATCTTAGCCAAATAGTTCCTACCGGTCTCTTAGGCCTCATTTGTTTGCACTTATGGAGGTCTGAATCTGAATGGTTCATACCTTAGATCATTAAGTGAATTTATTTTCGTTAAGATTTCAACACTTATTTGGTCTGAATAGGTCTTAATCATTAAGATCTAGAACAGAGTCTTAATATCATCAATAGGTATGTTTGTGTGGATAATTTTCACTACCACTATATCCAAATCCACCCGTCATCACCACTAACCACCTATGTTATCACAACCACCACCACCATTACCGTCGCCAACCACCTTTGCTACCATTGTCAACCACCATTATCGTCATCAACCACCATTATTTACGACTACCACTGTCAGTCGTTATCACACATACCACCTCCATCATTACAGTTATATTCACTGGTGCCACCAGTGTCATCGTCGTCGTCGCCGCCACCACCACCACCTCTACCAGACCTATCAGTCACTACCACTACTACGATCAATACCTACTACCAACCACCTCCACCATCAGAACTAGAACCGCCACCAACTATACCACCATACATTCTTCAACCACCACCATCAATACCGCCAACTACTAACAATCAACCAACTTCACTATCACAACCACCACTACCAACCGTCACCATTGCGCCATCCATTACAACACCAACCACCTCTATCATTACAATTATTACCACCAACATACTAGCCACTAG
>JACEIK010004185.1:99747-112802 GCA_018107945.1 Datura stramonium | reverse complement strand
ATATATACTTCGGTATGATATTTGGTATTTTGGTTTTTTTATAAATACCATATACCAAAGTATTTTTAAAACTATACCAAATACCATACCATATACTATAATGTTAAAACCATGGTGTCAAAAATTTTGATTTTAGTATGGTATTCGATATATACCATACCATGTCCACCCCTACTACATATGGTCAGTTCTATATTAATTATTGGATTTACAGTTGTGTATAACTTGTATGGATGTAATGAATTGAATGTTGAGAATGGTTAAAGGAGAACTGCAGGTGTTCAGTTGAGTCGAGTTACTGCCAAGGCGATACCGCTGCAACGGTTCCCTTACCGTCGTGGCGAGACCGTTGCAGTGAGCAAGCACTGCTGCAGCGAGGCACAATCTAGTGAGAAGGCTAGTCGAGCACCTTATACTAATTGATTTTAGAATGAGCACTATTTAATGAATTTGTGTTCGGTATTTGTATGTTATTATTTCATCATATATACATTATTATTTAAGATCTGTTGATTATGCCTACCAGTATATTGTGTCATACTGATGCTACTCCTTCACTTGTTTTTTGAGTGTAGACCTCAATCCAGAGAGTTCATCTTGAGCCCATTTGTGGAGCAGCTGCAAGATATTACAAGGTAAGCGAACCTGGATGTGCTGCTACGATTCCACCACAGAAGATGTCTTTTTTTCATATATTGACTTATTCATTTTCCTAATTTACTCCTCTTTAGATTATGTTAGGTAGATGCTCTCATGTACAATGACTTTCAGGTTCTAGGGATGTAATAGAAAAATTTGGCATTTATTTTCCTTTCATTTATTTAAGGCTTCCGTTATTTATCTTTTTAATTTGATTTATCTGTATTGCTATTGAGATTGGGTAATTAGTTGTAACTTTCTTAGACCAAACCTAGAATTAGAATTAAAAATCAGAAAATTCTTCTTAGAACAACTTGTCAGACGAGTTGTTGCTAGAGACAACGACCTGTTAAGTCGGTCATTAACTGTCTTGAAGGTTTTCCTCTCATATTTAACGAGTGGCACAACAACCCATAATTGCTGGTAACGAGTCGTTTTGTTGCCCTTCAATCAAGTTCAGAGTGTGATTAAATATTCTCCTCCCAAACAATGAGCAAGATGACGAGTCGTCGTTTGGTTTAATGACTCGTTGTAGGGGGCCGTTAGAGGAAATTTGGGAAGTTATTTGAAACCCTTTGATAATGAATGGGACCAATGACTCATTGTCCCATCTAACGAGTCATTGTCTCCGTCTATTGGTCAAACCAGAAATTTGTTCAAAATTTTCAGTAGTGACGACAAGTCTAAGTAACGAGTCGTCCTATCACCTAACAGTTCATTTAGTGACCTGTTATCAAGTAAGACAAAAAAAATTAGAATTTCCTCTAGTTGAGATGTGCAAAAATAATGACCCGTTCTCCTAACTAACGAGTCATTGTGTCGTCTGTCATGAGGATCCAGAAGAGGGAAATTTTCAGACTAAAGACAACAGCTGGCACCAACGAGTCGTGGTCATCACCAACGACTTGTTACGAGGCCCGTTGGATCTGGACAGTCAGTTTTTGAAATGATTACCTAGGGGTATTTTTGTCAAATTTTAAGCTTCTAGCACCTAAATTACATTGTTTTGGATTGCGTTTTGAGGGGAATTAAGGGGATTGATCAACTCTTCCTTCTCATTCTTTAATACCTTGGAAGTGCCTAAGACTAGACTCATGATTTGGGAATGTGATCAGTAGAAAATGCTTGAAAATTGATTAAAAATGAATCGAAGCATGAGTCATGTGAAGGAAGTATGAGTCGTAGGCTGAGTCATGGAGAAGACCTGGAGTCTAGGATCCAGACCACGAGTCATACCACGAGTCGTGGTATATGGGTACGACTCATGGTCAGGGTCGTAGGGGAGGTGAAGTCACAAGTGATGTTAAGACTCGTGGTAGGAAACCATGAGTCATGGGATGAAGTCGTGATGAGNGTAGGAAACCATGAGTCATGGGATGAAGTCGTGATGAGAATCCAGTAAGTTTTCAGGTGGCCAATGGTGATCACGAATGGCGACCACGAGTCGTTACTTCATGGTGCGACTCATGGTGAGGTCCGTGATGACTGGCAACGTTCAATTTTCAGATTTTTCATTAAGGGTATTTTCATAAATCCTAAGTTTTAAGGTCCTAAATTACGTTTTTAAGCTCAGTTAGAAGGGTTTTAAGAGTACTTAACCTATCACAGTCCTTTCTATTCCAGGCATGCAAGTTTAGAGTGTTCCATGAGAGATCAAGCATGAGAATTCCCCAATTCCTTTGGGCTTTTAAGAGAGAGTGTAAGATCAGATTACCCAGGTATGTAGGGTTGTGAATGAGAGTCTCCCTTCACTCTCATTCCCAAATTTCACTCTATGTTCATGAATTCAAGTATTAAAGTAAATTTGATGATCTTATGGGGTTTTAGACCCAAATTTATGGAATTCTCTTTGAGTTGATATGGGTCAATTCCCTTCATATTCCAAATATTTTTTTAATATCTATGGGCAAATTTTATATTTAATTGATTATAAATTCTTATGATTTCAAATCCAAGTCAATCTATGCCCAATTATGCAAAGTTTCATGAAAGATCAAGTTATGATTCTATTATAATTTTAATCTTTCTAAGACTGAATTATGATTTATGATATGATTCCTCTTCAAGTATTATTCATGGATTTATGAATGTAAAGTACATGAATTTTCTCAAATATGCATGTTTTTCATGATTTACGAATTTATGACTCTTGGTAAACTCACGGGCCCTTATTCATTGCTAATCATGTATTTCAAGTATGATCAAGTATATTATGATTTATTTGGCCATGAACTTAATGAATAATTTCACGATTACGATATGAGCCTCATGTGTATATTTTTTGGGAGCAGTGTCTAGCACCGAGTAGATCTGACATTCACGTAAACCCCTAGTCTCAAAACTATGTGCCATCGTAGGTATATGTATTCATGGATCCCCCTTGTGATATCACATCATGCACGTCCCTTGCTTGGGATGGCTCTGCCTTCTTGAGCGAGATAGTTGGACCATCATGTAAGCTCTATCATGATGGTATTGGTTAAGACGAGTTTTCCCATTGTTCTTCATGATTTATGCATTTTCGTGTTCTGTTTCTTTGGCTCAAGTTATGTTTTATAAGGTTTCTCTTATGACTATGATTATGACTAGATTATGAATGTTTTGAAAACCTTGATCCCTCATGTTTATATTATGATATTCACTTCATGTTCATGTTTTCCTACTCTTATGAACTCTTATGTATTTTAACTGCCCATTTTTACTTACCTTTCATACTCAACACATTTCAAGTATTGACCACATACTCAATGTTGTATCATGTCATGATACAGGTCCAAGGAATCAGTCTCAGTCGCACTATTAGTCCTGCTTTCCCCTCAGTCCTATTGAGCCAGTAGTGGTGAGTCCTCATCCTTCGAGGTCCTTTAGTTTGATCATGGTTATGTTGTTTCAGTTACATAATTTTGTCAAGCTAGTTGGGGATGCTGTTCCATCAGCTCATCAGTTATGTTAGAGGCTTTTCAGATAATATGTAGAAAATCAGCTAGTCAGTGTTGGATCTGTTTTAGACTGATATGTATGTAGAGTTCCACTTAAGCATGTTTTATTTTATCAGATTCCACTTTTTGTATGATCTTAGCCACTATGTTCATGCCATGAGTCGATTTGGAGCCTCTCGAGGTTCCTTTTCTCGTGTCTTTATCTGGGCCTATGTTCGGGTCGCGACAAACTTGGTATCAGAGCATTAGTTTTTGAAGTGTCTTAGGGTGTCTAAAATCCGCATTAAGTAGAGTCTTTTTCATAGGTGTGAAGCGCGCCACACTTGTGACAAAGAGGCTACAAAATGTTTTTGGAAAACTTTCCTCCTTTCATGATCTATGTCATGTGATGAAATGTCTTATATCCTTGTAACTCGTGCTATATGTGTTTGCAGAATCATGCCTCCTCACCGAGTTAAAGCAAGAAGAAACAGAAATAGAAAAGGCCATGAGAATGGCAACGGAGATGGGCACCATCAAGGATTATGTGCCAGAGCAAGTTGCCCATGCAGAGTTTAGGGAAGCCATCCAGATGTTGGCACAGGTGTTGGCCGCCCAGGTCAACCAGCAGGCGGTAGCACATGTTCCCCCGGATGGGAATGCGGCAACGACAAGATTCAGGGACTTTCTTAGGATGAACCATCCAAAGTTCCTCGGATCGAAGTGGATGAGGATCCACACAAGTTTATTGATGAGATCTAGAAAATCATCCAGATTATGGGAGTGATAGGGGAGAAGTGCGCAGACCTAGCCTCTTACCAGTTGAAAGGGGTTGTTCATATCTGGTTTAGACAGTGGAAGGATAGCAGAGTAGTTGGAGTGGGTCCCATTGGTTGAGATGAGTTCCTCACCGCATTCCCGGATCGGTTCTTTTTCCATGAGATGAGGGAGATCAAGGCAGCTGAGTTTGTGAACCTAAGGCAGATAAATATGACAGTTCAGGAGTATGCTTTAGAGTTCACCCGCTTGTCCAAATATGCACCAGAGATGGTGGCTGATCAGAAAGCTCAGGTGAGCAGGTTTGTGCATGGAGTAGCAGACTACCTGGTCAAGAATTGTAGGACCACTATGCTTCATTAGGACATCGACTTTCCTCGATTGGTTTTGTATTCCCAATAGATGGAGGCAGCATATTAAGGGAAAGGAAGGCCAAGAGGGCCAGGACAGATAGTTTTGTGTTCTCCCAATAGAGGTTGGGAGGCGAACATCGTCAGCACTCCCATCAGAGGTCATTAGCTCCAGCGCCATCGGTGACCAGAGGAGCAGAGCATCAGGTTCGAGGGGACGGAGGAGCATGCAGGTAGAGCATACCTTTTCTATTTATGGGAAGTGTGGCAAGAATCAGATAGGGGAGTGCTTGATTGGATCAGATATCTGCTTTAGGTGTGGTAGATCGGAGCACAGGTGCCAGGAGTGTCCGTTGGCCAGGCAGGGTGATAGTAGGGGCCGTACTCAGGCCACCAGTTCAGCAGCAACACTAGCACGCCCAGCTCAACAGGGTGCGTCCACCAGTGCAGGTGGTGGTCAGCGCTAGAACAGGTTTATGCCCTCGCATCTCGTCAGGAGAAGGAGACTTCACAGATATGGTCACTGGTATGTTACAAGTATTCCACTTTGATGTTTATGCATTGTTAGACCGTGGGGATACTTTATCTTTTGTGACACCCTATGTTGCTAGTAGTTTTTGAGTCAGTCCTGAAATCCTATCAAAACCCTTCTCAGTATCTACTATAGTCGGTGATTTAGTTATAGCATGATGGGTGTACAGAAATTGCCCAGTCACAGTCCTTCAGATAGTCACCTCAACAGATTCAGTAGAGCTAGCCATGACAAATTTTGATGTTATCTTTGGCATGGATTGGCTACATGCATGTTATGCCTTAGTAAATTGTAGAACTAGTGTGGTAGAGTTTCGATTTCTAAATGAGCCAGTTCTAGAGTGGAAGGGTAGTTCAGCTATGCCTGTCGGTCGCTTCATTTCCTACCTTAAGACCAAAAAGATGATCTCTAAAGGTTGTGTATACCATCTAGATAGGGTTAAGGATGCTACATTTGAAACCCCGACTATGCAGTCAACTCCTGTAGTTGTGCGAATATCTAAAAGTGTTTCCAGATGATCTACCGGGAATTCCTCCTGAGTGAGAGATCAACTTTGGCATCGACCTTCTTTCCAATATGCAGCCTATATCTATTCCTCCTTACAAAATGGTTCCACTAAGCTAAAGGAGTTGAAGGAGTAGTTGAAGGATCTCTTAGATAAGGGTTTCATCAGACCTAGAAAATCCCCGTGGGGTGCACTAGTACACTTTGTTTGAAAGAAGGATGATTCCCTCCGGATATGCATTAACTACCGGCAGTTGAACAAGGTCACCATCAAGAACAGGTATCCCCTCTCCATAATTGATGACTTGTTTGACTAGCTTCAGGGTGCCAAGTGTTTTTCAAATATAGACCTTAGATCCGAATATCATCAGCTCAGGGTTAGAGAGAGTGACATCCCGAAGACAGCCTTTAGGACTCGGTATAGTCACTATGAGTTTGTAGTTATGTATTTTGGGCTAACGAATGCTCCCGCAGATTTTATGGATTTGATGAACAGGGTGTTCAAGCCGTATTTGGACATGTTCATGATTATGTTCATATATGACATTGTCATATACTCTCAAAGCGAGGAGAAGCATGCCGCTCATTTGAGGGTAGTGTTATAGACTCTTAAGGATCGCCAGCTGTATGCTAAATTTAGTAAGTGTGAGTTTTGGTTAAACTCGACAGTATTTTTGGGTCATGTGGTGTCAAGTGAGGGTGTATAGGTGGACTCTCAAAAGATAGAAGCTATGAAGAATTGGCCTAGACTAGTAAGTCCTTCGGATATCAAGAGTTTCTTGGGCTTAACTGATTACTATAGGAGGTTTGTGGAAGGATTTTCATCCATTGCAACACCATTGACTAAGTTGACCCAGAAGAAAGAAAAGTTTCAATGGTTGGAGGCCTGTGAGAAGAGCTTCCAAGAGTTGAAGACTCGACTCACCTCAGCACCAGTGTTGACTATACCTGAGGGTACTGATGGGTTTGTAGTATTGTGACGCCTCAAGTATTAGCATCGATTGTGTATTAATGCCGCTCAATAAGGTTATAGCCAATGCTTCCAGGAAACTGAAAGTGTATGAAAAGAACTATCCAATCATGACCACGAGTTGGTAGCATTAGTATTTGCCTTGATGATTTTGAGACACTATCTGTACGAGGTCCATGTGGAAGTGTTTATGAACCACAAAAGCCTACATATGTGTTTACCCAGAAGGATCTAAATCTACATTAAAGAAGGTGGTTGGAGCTTCTTTAGGATTACATATGAGTGTCCTTTATCATCCGGGAAAGGCTAATGTCATGGAAAACGCTCTTAGCGGGATTTCTATGGAGAGTGTTTCCAATGTAGACGAGGAGAGGAAAGAGTTAGTGAAGGATGTGCATCGGCTTGCACGACTAGGAGTTCGTCTTGTTGATTCGGTGGATGGTGGTGTCATTTTTCAAGATGGATCGGAATCTTCCTTGGTGACTGAAGACAAGGCTAGGCAAGACGAGGATCCTATTTTGGTAAAGTTAAAGGAAGTTGTTTAGAATCATAAAGTGGAGGTTTTCTCCCAAGGGGGAGATGGTGTAATACGATATCAGGGTCGCTTGTGTGTTCGGAGCATTGATGACTTGAGGGAGCAGATATTGCATGAGGCTCATGATTCCAGATATTCTATACATCCATGTGCCACCAAGATGTATCCTAACCTACGAGAAATCTATTGGTGGAATGGCATGAAGAAGGACATAGCAGAGTTTGTGGCAAAGTGTCCGAATTGTCAACAGGTGAAAGCTGAGCATCAAAGACCCGGGGGTGTACCTCAATACATTATCATCCCTACTTGGAAGTGGGAGGAAATCAATATATACTTCATTACAGGGTTGCCTCGCACTCGTCGATAGTATGACTCCATATAGGTAATTGTGGATAGGTTGACTAAGGCAGCTCATTTTCTACCGGTCAAAACTACCGACTCAGCTGAGGATTATGCTAAATTGTATATTCGGGAGTTATTTAAATTTCATGGAGTTACCTTGTCCATCATATTAGATAGAGGTACTCAGTTTACCTCTCAGTTTTGGAGATTGTTTCAGAAGGGACTCGGTACTCAGGTCAAGCTTAGTACAACTTTTCACCCATAAATAGACGGTCAGGCTGAACAAACCATTTAGACTCTTAAGGATAAGTGTGTGTGATTGATTTCAAGGGTAGTTGGGATGATCTTTTACCTCTCATCAAATTTTCATATAACAACAGTTACCATTCCAGCATTCAGATGGCTTCATTTAAGGATTTTTATGGGCGGAGGTGTAGGTCGCCTATTGGTTGGTTTGAAGTCAGCGAAGATACGTTGGTAGGGCCAAATTCAGTTCATGAGGCTATGAAGAAAGTTCATCTTATAAGGGAAAGGTTTAAAACAGCCCAGAGTCGCCAAAAGTCCTATGCAAATGTGAGGAGGAGAGAACTTGAGTTTGAAGTTGATGATTGGGTGATTTTGAAGGTGTCTCCTATGAATGAAGTGATGAGATTCGGAAAGAAAGGGAAACTTAGTCCCCGTTATGTTATCCCGTACAGGATTGTGAGACGTGTTGGCAAGGTAACTTATGAGTTGTAGTTGCCCTCAGAATTAGCTTCAGTACATCTAGTTTTCCATGTATCACTTTTGAAGAAGTGCATGGGTGATCCAATTTTGGTTATCTCGATTGAGAGCGTAGGTGTGAAATATAGCCTTAGCTACGAAGAGGTTCCGATTGAAATTCTTGATCGTCAGGTTCGGAAGCTAAGAAACAAAGAAGTAGCTTCAGCAAAGGTGTTGTGGAGAAATCAACACGTTAATGGAGTTACATGGGAAGCCGAAGAAGATTTGATGTCTAAATACCCGCATCTATTCCCTTTCGGTTCATTTCCATCTTGAGGTATCAACTTCCTCCTTAGTACTCTATTTAGTTTCACATTCAGTTCATGTGTTCCAGTTTCTTTCATGTCAATGCATGTATGTGTGATTCATGAATTTAGTTCAGTCATGTATTTCAGTCCGGAGTCAGTCACTCCGTCAGTTTAACTCTAGATGTTCAGTATTTGGGATGACAGTTTTTCCCCAGTGATTCAGTATGTTTACCCCATATTCTAGGATGAATGGTCCCAAGGGAGAGATATTTTAATACTCCGAAAGTGCCTAAGACTAGACTTGGAATTTAGAAACGTGATCAGCAGAAAATGCTTGAAAAATGACTCAGAACGACTCGTACCACGAGTCATGGAAAGGAAGGACGAGTCGTAGGAGGAGTCGTGAAGAATACCTGCAATCTAGGGTCCAGACCACGAGTCACACCACGAGTCGTGGTATGTTGGTACGATTCGTGGTCAGGGTCCTAGGGGAGGTGAAGTCACAAGTGATGTTATGACTCGTGGTAGGAAACCACGAGTCGTGGGATGAAGTCGTGGTGAGAATCCAGTGAGCTTACAGGTGGCCAGTGGTGATCACGAGTGGCGACCACGAGTCGTTACTTCATGGTACAACTCATGGTGAGGCCCGTGATGACTGGCAGTGTTCAATTTCTAAATTTTTTATTAAGGGTATTTTCATAAATTTTAAGATCTAAGGTCCTAAACTACATCGTTTTAAGCTCAGTTAGAAGGGTTTTAAGAATACTTAACTTATCACAAGCCTTTCTATTCCATGCATGCAAGTTTAGAGTGTTTCATTGGAGATCAAGCTTGAGAATTTCCCAATTCCTTCTCCAATTCCATTGGGCTTTCAAGGGAGAGTATAATATCAGATTATCCAGGTATGTAAGGTTGTGAATGTGAGTCCCTCTTCACTCTCATGCCCCAATTTCCCTCTATATTTCATGAATTCTAGTATTAAAGTAAATTTGATGATCTTATGGGGTTTTAAGCCCAAATTTATGGAATTCTCTTTGAGTTGATTATGGGTCAATTCCCTTCATGTTCTAAATGTTGTTTTAAAATATATGGGCAAATTTTATATTTAAATTGATTAAAATTCTTATGATTTTAAATCTAAGTCAATCTATTCCCAATTATGCAAAGTTTCATGAAATATCAAGTTATGATTCTATTATGATTTTGATCTTCCTAATCCTAAATTATGATTTATGATATGATTCCTCTTCAAGTATTTTTCATGTATTTATGAATGTCAAGTACATGAATTTTCACAAATATGCATGTTTTTCATGATTTACGAATGTAGACTTTTGGCTGACTCACGGGCTCTTATCCATGTCTACTCATGTATTTCAAGTATGATCAAGGATGTTATGATTTGTTTGTCCATGAACTTCATGAATGATTTCACGATTACGATATGAGCCTCATGTGCATATTTTTTGGGAGCAGTGTCTAGCATCGAGTAGACTTGGCATTCAAGTAAACCCCATGATATCAGAACTACGTGCCACCATAGGTATATGTATTCATGGATCCCCCTTGTGATATCATATCATGCACGTCCCTTTCTTGGGATGGCTCTGCCCATTTAAGCGAGATAGTTGGGGCATCATGTAAGCTCTATCATGATCGTGTCGGTTAAGACGAGTTCTCCCATTGTTCCTCGTGATTTATGCATTGTCATGTTATGTTACTTTGGCTCAAGTTATGTTTTATAAGGTTTCTCTTATGACTATGATAATCACTAGATTATGAATGGTTTTGAAAACCTTGAGCCCTCATGTTTATATTATGATATTCACTTCATGTTCATGGTGTCCTACTCTTATGTATTTTAATTGTCCATTTTTACTTACCTTGCATACTCAGTACATTTCAAGTACTGACCGCATACTCTATGTTATATCATTTCATAATACAGATCCAAGGGATGAGTTTTAGTCACACTATTGTCCTAATTTCCCCTAAGTCCTGTTGAGCCAGTGGTCGTGAGTCCTCATCCTTCGAGGACCTTCAGTTTGATCATGGTTATGTTGTTTCAGTTACAGACTTTAGTCAAGCTAGTTGGGGATGTTTTTCCATCAGCTCATCAGTTATGTTTGAGACTTTTCAGACAATATGTAGAAAATCAGCTTGTCAGTGTTGGCTCTATTTTAGACTGATATGTGTGCAGACTTCCGCTTAAGCATATTTTATTTTATCAGTTTCTTCTTGTTGTATGATCTTAGCCTCTATGTTCATGCCATGAGTCGACTTGGAGCCTCTTGGGGTTCCTTGTCCCATGTCTCTATCCGGGTCTATATTCGGGTCATGACACATTCTCTTCCATGCTCATAGGTTCAGAACGTAGAATGTAGATAGTTAGTTCCAAGAAAAATCTAGGGCATCCATCTTCTTTCAGATTCTCCAAGAAAATTTTTCAAGGGTTTCTCCTTTAAGTATGTGGGATTTCAACAAAGGTTTCATTTCCCTCTTATATCCCAATTTAATTTTAGAAAAATGTTTCAAAATTCTAGCCCTACAGAATATTTGAAGCTAGAATTTTCAATCAGTTAAGAAACTCCTTAAATCTTGTTAATTCCATAAATTTACATAATGATTCCTAGTTGAAATTCATGCCCTTGTTTTATTTATATAGTTTACTTTCTTAGCTTGATCTTTAACATGATTTCAAGTAAAACTTTCATGATTTCGAACTCAGATATGGTGCTATATTGTATGATATGTTTACTCGAATTATGAATATTAGAACAGATGCATGGATAGAAAGTTAATGTTTTAGTATGTTTAGTCTCAGAATTTCAATCAGTACTCTGTATTCTCCAGAGATGTCAGTTGATCAGTTTGACTTCTTGTTAGTCATTTGAGGAATCCAGTAACCTCATTGGTATCAGTTTATCAGTTTATTAGATGTTCTTTAGGCTGTTACGATGCTTTCAGATAAAGAAGCTCAGACAAGTCTTAGAATATAGTTTCTTTAGATCCTTAGACTCTCGGAACACTTCCAGATAGGTAGTTCTAACTTACGTCTTAGGACATCAATTTTGAGCTATCAGCATAGTTAGACACATTTATAATTTCTAGCGGGAGTAGAACTTAGTACCGAGCAGGTCGGGGTTTAGCGCACCCAGGTTCCCAGAACTACATTGCCACTGTAGGCTATTAGCCGAATGGGCTCCAAACAGTGATCACTCAGTTCAGCCACTATACCCTGGTATGGTACATTAGCCCTTCTTTAATGGGGGATATACATCGAACTCCACGTTTAGCTCATGTGGTTACATGTCGGTTATCATTTCTCCCACATCAGTACAGTTCAGTGTAGTTCAGTTATGATTTTTAATTCAGTCCAGTTTCTTCAGTTTTCAGTCTATTTTACAGTATTTAATGTAGCTTACTATTACTCAGTATATTTATGTTTTAGTTTCTTCGTACATTCAAAGTACTGATCGCATACTTTTATGTGCTAAATCATTTTATGATATAGGATCAGGTATTCAACCTCAGTACCACAATTAGATCCTTCTGGCGATACCCCAGCAGCTTCAGTGGTGAGTCCTCATCTGCCTAGAGCTGGAGTTCCATCTTCAATTGTATTTATTTTGCTTTAGTTCAGACATTAGAGTTAGTTGGGGGCTTTGTCCCAGCAACTCATCGGTTCATTTTTTCAAGTCTTTCAGAAAGTATTTATAAATTCAGCTTGGGTTTCATATTTTATTCAGATTTTGTCATTATTCAATATTAGTTTATTTTTGTTATAAGCTTTCGCTTTATTATAATTATTTTCAACAGGTCGGTTTTGGTAAAAATATATTTTACCAGGGTTTGCTTGGGGTCACTTGTGATCCTAAGTACCGTGTCACGTCTAGGGTGTAAACTGGGATTGTGACATTAGTTGAGACTCGTTGATTCGCCCACCGAAGGGTATAATGTGGGTGCCAATCACGGCTATCTGGGTCATGACAATTTATTCGCCAAAAAATATATAATGATGACTTTTGACTTTTTATTTTTAGTGAAATGATTATATTTTATGTTTATTGTAAATATGAATGTGATAGTAAATTTAAATTACTTTATGTTCTTAACATTATTAAGTTATGGTTTTGTTAGTTTTAAATTTGTAGATTTATATTCAACACCTTGTTAATTTGAAATCTGTATATTTAGATTAATTTTGTTTTTGACATTAAAAATTCATATTGCTAAAATTTATAAAAATGCTCAAATTAATAATTATAAGAATTTCATAGGTATAATTCAATATTTAAAAGAATTTCATAACAATGATCTCGAAGGGTGTTCTTCGATTAATTACAATTAACTATTACATATTCAAATTTTATAACCATATATAATTGTAGTAATTAGCCATTAAATACTTAATATATAATTTATTGAAACTTGACTTACTTTTGTAGGATATTAGTCTAATAATTATTAATCATTAT
>JACEIK010004185.1:48028-58905 GCA_018107945.1 Datura stramonium | reverse complement strand
AAAGTGTACGGTCAGTATGTGGAATGTACCGAGTATGCAAGGTAAGTAAAACGGACACTTAAAACATGCATAAAAATTTATAAGCGATCATAAGAGTGGGGCATCATGCTTGTATTGTAAATCGTCATAACATATCATACGACCCAAGGTTTTCAAAACATTTATATTATAACATAGTCATAATCGTAATAGAAGAGTTTTATTTAACATATCTTGAGCCAACATACATAATCATAACATGCATAAATCATGAGGAACAGTGGGAGATTCTCTTAACCGACATACCCCATATGAACACACATGAAGCCCGACTTGTAACCTTAGTCGGGAAGGTGTTCGCACCTTGCCAGGGGTAGGAACCGTGAAGGGTGTGATATCACCGTGAAAGAGGGCCAATTGATACAGGGAAAGACATGAGAGAGGTCCCGAAATACCTACGGTGGCATGTAGTTCATGAGATCCGGGGCTTAATCGTGAGCCCCGAACCTACTCGATGTTCGATACTACTCCGAAAACATATAAATAGTGCTCATAGTATATCATGCATGAGTTCATGGCTTGTTAAATCATGATAATTAGAAGCATGCATGTAGATAAATAAACTAGCCATGAGATAATGCCCGTGAGTCGGCCAAAAATATAATTTCATGTTTAATAACATACATACATACTTGTCATGCATATAGTTTAAATTTCATAAGATCAAAATAGATACCATAATAAATTCATCATTTAATTTATAGTACATGTTGGGCTTATCAAAAACATCAATGGATCAATGGATCATAAATCGGTTTCTCAAGGGGCATGCATAATCATACTTAATTGCTTAAAAATTTAAAATTAACAATATTATAATCAATTTAAATCTCAAAAGATCAAAATCAGTAGATTATAAAAATATTTAAAAATCACCAAAACCCATAATTTAATTCCATAGATTTTATATAAATCGAGTTCAAAATTTCCATGAGTTTTTTTATAATTTATAATTAGAATCATATAGTAGGGGCATGGGTGTGGAAGAATCCACCCATTGAAGACCTTACATACCTGGAAACACTTGATTCTCAATCTCCCTTGAAAGCCCAAGATGAAATTTAGAGGAATTGGGGAAAAACACCTTGAATCACCTTCTATCCTCCTCCCTAAACTCTTGCATGCATGAATGAGGCTTAAGATAGGTTTACCCTACTAAAAACCCACTAAATGAGCCCTAAACGACGTAGTATAGGCCCTTAGAACTTAGGAATTACGAAAACACCCTTATTAAAATGCAGGAAAAACACTGCCAGGGCCCCCTAACAAGGGAACTCACGAGTCTTATCCAAGGGGCACGACTCATGGCTAGGACCCATGAAGTCCATTGTCCAAAACACTCAGGGGGCCCCAAAAATTGTGGTGGCTAACCACGACTCGTGGTCACCACCCGTGACCCCTACTGCCCCAAAACCTTGACCAACCCTCCAATGCAGACCTCGGGTGACCTCACGAGTCGTGATGTCTGACTACGACTTGTGGTCAGGCTTGTTGCCTCCTCAACCTAAGCTTGCCCAGCCTGCTGACCATTAGTCACATCACGACTCGTGTTCACTCCTTACGACCCACCTCACTAGTCGTCCTGCAACCAGATGCAAATTTCCAGTTTTTCTCCGTTTTGACTCCTGGGTCTGATCCTTGGGTTCCCGAAGTATAACAATATTTCCTTCTTGGGAATATTCATCCTCGAATGTTAGAAACATGCAGAAAACTCATAAACAAGCAATCACTATATATAAGTACTGATCATTAAGCTGAAAACTGACGGATTGACTATCTTCGAAAAGAACTACATAACTGAACTGAATTCAGACACTACATACATATACCATATCATAAAACAAACTTGTACGCATGAACGGAACATGAAAACTGATTAGAGGTTTAGGCCGAAACTAATACCTCAAGCGGAAACTGAGCCGGTAGAGAACAGGTGTGTGTATCTAGCCATCATATCCGCTTCGGCTTCCCACGTAGCTCCTTCAACATGCTGATTTCTGCACAATACTTTAACTGAAGCTACTTCTTTGTTCCTTAGCTTACGGACTTGATGATCTAAGATTTCCACCGGAACTTCTTCATAGCTGAGGCTATCCTTTACACTAACGCTGTCCACTAGGACTACTAAAGCTGGATCACCCAAGCACTTTTCAAAAAGTGACACTGAAACACATGATGAACTGAAGATAACTCTGAGGGCAAGTCCAACTCATACGCCACCTTACCAACTCTCCTCACAACCCAGTAGGGGCCAATGTAGCGGGGATTGAGTTTCCCCTTCTTTCCAAACCGTATGACTCTCTTCATGGGAGATACCTCTAGAAATACCCAATCGTCCACATCAAACTCCTAGTCTCTTCTCCTCACATCGGCATATGATTTCTAACGACTCTAAGCGGTTTCAACCGGTCCCTTATCAACTGAACCCTCACCATCGCCTCGTGAACCGAATCTAGCCCTATCATAGTTGCCTCACCAACCTCAAACCATTCGGTGGGAGATATATACCTCCGCCCATAGAGGGCCTCGAACGGTGACTTTGGATACTAGAGTGATAACTATTATTATAAGCAAACTCGATCAAGGGAAAATGATCATCCAAACTACCTTTAAAATCCATAACACATATCCTCAAGAGTATGGATTGTCCGCTCCGCTTGGCCATCCGTTTGTGGATGGAAAGCTGTACTGAGCTTAACTTGAGTCCCAAGTCCCTTATGAAAAGATCGCCAGAACTGGGAGGTAAATTAAGTACCTCGGTTTGAAATAATAGACAAGGTCACTCCATGAAGTCAAACCATCTACCGAATATACAACTTTGCATAATCACCTGTCGAATACGTGGTCTTGACTGGTAGAAAGTGTGCAGCCTTGATTAACCTGTCTACCACCACCCAAATGGAATCATAGTGCCATTGAGTACGAGGTAGGCCTGTAATGAAATCCATATTAATCTCTTCCCACTTTCAAGTGGGGATGCTAATATCCTGAAGTACACCTCCCGTCCTTTGATGCTCGACTTTCACTTGCTGACAATTAGGACATTTGGCTACGAACTATGCGATATCCTTCTTCATACCGTCCCACCAATAGATTTCTCGCAAATCTCGATACATCTTTGTGGATCCCGAATGGATAGAATATCTGGTACCATGTGCCTCATGCAATATCCGAACTCACAAATCCTCAACGTCTAGGACACAGAGACAACCCTTGTATCGCAGCACTCCATCTCCCCTTTAGGAGAAAACCTCCACCTTTTGACTCTGCACTGCCTCCTTCAGCTTCCTCAAAGTTAGATCCTCATCTTTCCTGGATTTGACATCACCACAAAGGACGATTCTAACCTGTTATGCACAACAACGCCGCCATCAGTCGAGTCGATCAATCTAACCACCAATCTTACAAGTCGGTGGACATCCTTCACCAACTCCTTCTTTCCCTTATCCACGTGGGACACACTCTACATAGAGAGCCTACTAAGTGCATCTGCAACCACATTAGCCTAAATCGGGTGGTAAAGAACACTCATATCGTAGTTCTTTAGTAACTCCAACCACCTTCTTTGCCGAAGATTGAGATCTTTCTGCGTGAACACATATTTTAAGATCTTGTGACCCATGAACACATCCACGTCGACCCCATATAAGTAGTGCCGCCATATCTTCAATGCAAACACCACCGGGGCCAACTCAAAATCATGGGTCGGGTAATTCTTTTTGTGCACTTTTAACTGTCGAGAGGCATATGCTATCACTTTTCCACGCTGCATCAACACACATCCTAGTAAGACTCTCGAAGCATCACAATATATAACAAAACCATCGGTTTCCTCAGGTAAAGTCAACACCGGTGCTGAAGTAAGTCGGGTCTTCAATTTCTGGAAGCTTTTCTGACAAGCCTCCGACCATTGGAACTTTATCTTTTTCTGAGTTAGTCTGATCAATGGGGATGCAATTGATGAAAAGACCTCAACATCCCTCCAGTAACAACCTAAATGCGCCCTGTAGGCCTGATGCCCACTCCGGACCGATCGGAACCCACAAATTTCCCGCACACGGTTAATTGACCCCAACTGTCCATGGTTACACCTAGATTCCTCAAGGCTCGAAATTTAACCCAAGGTTTAGATCACTCTTGAGTCACCTCATAGCTTCTGCAACCTATCCACAGACTAATAGCTCACCATGCAGAATCAACCAAGCTCCCACATCCAAATTTCGAGTTAACCACCCAGATTGTTGACTGGGGTCAACCCTTAACACTTCGAACCGTTCAAGAGTCGAAGATCTCACCCAACCTACATTATGCTGCCTCAAAACTATATTATCCACTTCCGTAAGCCAGGAACAACAGAGTAATGATGTGAAAAAATTCAACCTAGGAAAACGGATCGAAAATCACAAAATGGTCATGTGGTTTGCCACACTTCCAGAATTGATTAATAACTGAGCATCCATGCACCATGTATGGCATCTAGGGCGGGGATATGGAATTATTCTGAATGTATACACCTTACCCTCCTTCACATCATGAGGAAATTAGGAGCACGAACCACATAGGAAGTCTAAGATTGGCATATTTCCGACATGGCACCATCTCATAAGTTAATGGAACGAATCTTGGGGAACTGAGTTTGTAGGGCTGGGCGTGTTAAGAGACATGAGTCCACATACATAACGAGGGTCATGACATGACACTGAATGAGATCGGTAACGGGCTGGGTTGACTATAATCTTAGGGTTCTGAACGTAAGCATGAATCAAGCATGGTGTCGAGTGATACCTAGGAAACATCTAAAGAAAGCAGGAAGGATTTCTCCCTTACTAAGATACTCAAGACACGATTGGCCTTTTCTTACCGCTTCCTTGCCTTTTATGGGATAAATCTCACCTCAAAATACACAAGAGATCTCTCACCTTATACAGAGGTTCTCGGACTAGCAATCATGATAGCTTTGATAGGAGAATTTATAACATACCTGGAATTACATCTAGAGATGCCTGCCACTTGCCCTGTTTGGCCAATGGACATTCCCTACACACGTGCCCCTCCTTTCTACTCCTGTAGAAAATGTTCGAACCCGCCAAACATTGACCTGTATATGACCTACCACACTCCGAGCACATCAACTGGCTAAATAAGACTGCTGAAGGGGTGGTCGGTGCGAGACCCCTTTAGCCGTCGTGCTTGGCTGAAGTGTAATCCCTGTGGTTATGACTAGGTTGACCGCAATAAAAGCAAACATCTGAACCTGCCAAGCATTCCCCTCAGTGATGCTTCTCGTAGCGCCTGCAAATTGGGTAAGTAATCTCTCTCACCCGGGGCTTGTTCTTTCGAACTTGAGCTAGGGATTTCTGACGGGCTTGAGAGCAACCTCTACTACTCGATCCTTGTTCAGAATTTCCAGGGTTTCCGACTCTGAGCCTCTTGCTTCTCTTCCTGCTCCCTCTACACTTCCCGACCACACTCGAGTCACCACCCTCTGGTGGGCTCTCCTTCATGAATCCTTGAGTCCCAATAGTTGTTGCCTCCCTGGTAAGGCTCATTGGTGCGACAGCCTGCTGGTTAGGCTGGGTGAACATAGCCCGCATTAACACTCTGAGAGCGGCTCCGAGCTCTGCATCACTAACTGGCATGGAACCCATTGATGTCGGTAGCATTAGCTGACTCCCATCGTTGTTTTGAGAAGACATATTTCTGCACATGCGCATAGCACGGGATAGAAGGGTAAAGGACGTTCATCGTATGACATGGATCATGAAGGAAGGGAATATTTCCTAAGCGTCTAGTAGCCTCTTCGTCATAAGTGTGACGCGCTTCACACTCATGAAAAAGACTCTACTTAACGCGGCTTTTAGACTCCCTAGGACACATAAACCTATGGCTCTGATGCCAAGTTTGTCACGACCCAAACGTATACCCGAGTTGTAGACACGGGATAAGGAGCCTTGAGAGACCCCATGTCAACCCATGGCATGAGCATATATCTAAATCAATCACATGAGCGGAAAACTTAACATAAAGAACATAATCATATCATAGCATAAAGGAAAATGGTACTAGACTTATACAATACGGCGGAATACATCTCATAGTCTGATAAGCCTCTAACATGAAAGGCGGATTGATGGGACAACTCACCAACTAATCCAACATYCAGAAACTGAAAGAAATAACATAGAGTATGAACATGCAGCCCTCGGAACATGAGGAYTCACCAAGTACACTGAGAACAAGGCTGAATCTAGCTACGGGTGAGGAAGAGCCTGAGAACCGAAATCTGWATCATGAAACGATACAACATAGAAAGTGTACGGTCAGTATGTGGAATGTACCGAGTATGCAAGGTAAGTAAAACGGACACTTAAAACATGCATAAAAATTTATAAGCGATCATAAGAGTGGGACATCATGCTTGTATTGTAAATCGTCATAATATATCATACGACCCAAGATTTTCAAAATATTTGTATCATAACATAGTCATAATTGTAATAGAAGATTTTATTTAATATATCTTAAGCCAACATACATAATCATAACATGCATAAATCACGAGGAATAGTGGGAGATTCTCTTACCGACATACCCCATATGAGCACACATGAAGCCCTACTTGTAACCCTAGTCGGGAGGGTTTCGTACCTTACAAGGGGTAGGAACCGTGAAGGATATGATATCACCGTGAAAGAGGGCCAATTGGGACAGGGAAAAACATGAGAGAGATCCCGAAATACCTACGGTGACACGTAGTTCATGAGATCTGGGGCATAATCGTGAGCCCTGAACCTACTCGGTGTTCGATACTACTCCCAAAACATATAAATAGTGCTCATAGTATATCATGCATGAGTTCATGGCTAGTTAAATCATGATAATTAGAAGCATGCATGTAGATAAGTAAACTAGCCATGAGCTAAGGCCCGTGAGTCGGTCAAAAATATAATTTCATGTTTAATAACACACATACATACATACATACATACATACATGTAGATCATGCATATAGTTTAAATTTCATAAGATCATAATAGATAACATAATAAATTCATGATTTAATTCATATTACATGTTGGGATTATCAAAAACATCAATGGATCAATGGATCATAAATCAGTTTCTCATGGGGCATGCATAATCATACTTAATTGCTTAGAAAATTCAAAATCAATAATATTATAATCAATTTAAATTTCAAAATCAGTAGATTATGAAAATATTTAAAAATCACCAAAACCCATGATTTAATTCCATAGATTTTATATAAATCGATTTCAAAATTCCCATGAGTTTTTTATAATTTATAATTAGAATCATAAAGTAGGGGCATGGGTGTGGAAGAATCCACCCATTGAAGACCTTACATACCTGAAAACACTTGATTCTCAATCTCCCTTGAAAGCCCAAGATGGAATTTAGAGGAATTGGGGAAAAACATCTTGAATCACCTTGTATCTTCCTCCCTAAACTCTTGCATGCATGAATGAGGCTTAAGATAGGTTTCCCCTGCTAAAACCCCACTAAAATGAGCCCTAAACGACGTAGTATAGGCCCTTAGAACTTAGGAATTACGAAAACACCCTTATTAAAATGCAGGAAAAACACTGCCAAGGCCCCTAACGAGGGACATCACGAGTTATTTTCAAGGGGCATGACTCGTGGCTAGGACCCGTGAAGTCCACTGTCCAAAACACTCAGGGGGACCCCAAAAATTGTGGTGGCTGACCATGACTCGTTGTCACCACCTGTGACCCCTATTGCCCTAAAACCTTGACCAACCCTCCAATGCAGACCACGGGTGACCTCACGAGTCGTGAGGTATGACCACGACTCGTGATCAGGCCCGTGACCTTCTCAACCTGAGCTTGCCCAGCCTACTGACCATGAGTCACATTACGACTCGTGGTCACTCCTAACGACCCATCTCAAGAGTCATCCTGCAACCTGATGCAAATTTTCAATTTTTCTCCGTTTTGACTCCTGGGTTTTATCCTTGAGTTTTTGGGGTATAAAAGTATTCCTTACTCAGATTACACCCAAGATGTGTATCATATATCCCTACATATTTCTAAGTTGTATTATTTTAGGTCACCCCATAATTTAAAAAGTTTGATTAATGTTTATATGAAAACTTTTAGAAACAAGTTAAAACAATTGTAGTTTGAAGGTGTAGAGACATATGATATACCAACTCGCAGAATTATATTTTGAGTACTTCTTTATTTTAGGCTACTAATGATTTTTCTATGTATAAGATGTTGTCTGATTAGATGATTTTTGGAAAGTTAGTTTGTCTATATTACATGAAAAATTGTAAATCATTCACTTTAAAAGATGACTCGTAAAAATTCATGGTTTGATTATCACAGTCAATTCTTGCCAACAGATCATAGGCTTAGAATAATGAAATAAGTATTCAGAAAGAAAATTAAAAATTATCTGCCACCTCCAAAATTGTTAGGAGAAGAAATTTGGGAAAGAGTTTGTTATTTATCTAAGGTTACATAAGATACATCTTTTAAACTTTCTGGATATGTGTTGTACATAATTGGACTAAACAAAGCATATTTTGGGAGTTACCATATTGAAAGGATAATTCTGCAACATAATCTTGATATGATGCATACTAAAAAAAATTATTTTGATATTTTATTTAACACAATGATGAATGTTAAGGGCAAGACAAAAAATAATTTAAAATTTAGAATGGACTTAATGAAATATTGTAGGTGAAAGGAACTGTGATTGCATGAATCACAAAATAATAAGTGTTCAAGCCCAAGGCAAGCTATTCATTGATATTGTATAAGAAACGGGAGATTTGTGAGTGACTTAAGAATTTGGGTATGCTTGAGGGCTATGATTCAAATTTGAAAAAACGTGTAAATATGAAGGATCTATTTGTAAAGCTTATATTTCAAGACAAATTGCTCATTTTTGTTCTTATTACTTTGGAGAGCGAGTGTCAAGTATGAGAAATGGGCCCAATCACAATAATAACGGTGACAATGATTCTCACCACCTACCGACTTTTATTTTTAATCAATCAGGTCTAGATTCTAAAAAATACAAAAGACAGGGGTTTGAGAAGTATGGAGATGTTATCAATCGTGATTTTGCTCAAGCCCTGAATTCAACCATATCTGAAGTAAGTATTGAATTTTGTTACTGAATTAAGTGGATATAAACCCTAAGGGTTACGCTAATGAAAATTTTCAATGGATTGGATAGTTACTTCATAAGCACCTGAGGCAATGATGTCATATATATGAGGTTTTCCGATTCGCTGAAAGACTATACAGGTATGAAACTTCATATTGAAAATAAAACTATAATATACTCATTTGTTGATTTTTCTTATTTTTGTTTAACATTATATAGGTTCTTGATGAAAATAATACTATTTTTTATGAACAATTGGTGAAATATACTGCACGTGGGTCTGACAGTCAAATCATGTCGATGAATAAGTACTGTGTAAGTCGTTTCAAGTTTCAAATAGAAAAACTTCTAGATATAAAAATAATAATAATAACATAGTGCGTTAAAGGTGATGTTGATGGGCATGACTAGGTTCGATGCAATGGAGGACCCTCTGCATCGAATAAGTTTGGAAATAGGAGAAAATATTTTAAGTGTGGGATGTACATTCAACGTGATGGACCGCATGACGCGTCACCTATTGCGATGAAAATTGATGCAGGGATCACGCGACGCGATTTCCATCATGAGGAAAGTCGAAATTTTGAATGGTGCGGTACGACATCCACTGTGTGCGACAGCTAGCACGTCGCATCGAAAGTTTTCCAAGGTCAACTCAGTTAGCGCGTCTATAAATACGTCTTTAGCTTGAGATTTTTATTCCATTATGTTCAGGATGAATTTTAGGAGAGAAAATACTCCAGGACTTTTCTTAGACATCTAAGGTAAGTTCTAACTCAATCCTCATGATTTGTTCTTCGATTTATCAAGGATTAATTCATAAATTCTCACTCTAATCCATTGAATAGGAATTCGCTTTGAGATCATTAAAGGAGAATTTCTCAGAAATTCTTATGAGTTAAGTCCATACTTAAGTACAACTATTAGAGGGATAATTAGAGTTCATGTAGCCTATTGAAGGGCATTATAATCGTTAGGTGATTCTGAAAATAGGTAGAACGGAAACTTTGTTCTACTACTCTAGATTTATTTATGAAGGGTGGGGAATCCGTAGAATTCGATTGAAGTTTCAAACTTTATCATCTTAATTTATTATAAAGAAGTAGTTGGATGTTGTTGAGAATGTTTAGAGCGTTCTTAACAAAATTTAAGGTATGTCTCTTCATAAACATACTTTTATTGCGATTCATTTTTTTTGTGAAAAACAGATTTCGACGTGTGACAACTATTTAGGATATAAAAAAAGAGTCACCATCTAATGAATTAAGGTGCATTAGGAAATCATTTACCACTACTAATTGTCTTTAGAGTTGTTTTAGAGTATACAAATAGAAATCAAGAAAGGATTCAAATTACCTCAAAATGAAGATGTTAGGAACCTTTCAATGACTTTATTACTATGTAGAGATTATGTGAGAAAATAAAGAATGCAAACTCATTTTTTATTTAAGTGATTAAGCATGCAAACTCATTTTTTATTTAAGCAAGTAAATGAAGTCTAGGAATGTGGAAATAGTTATTAGTAATTAAAATAAATCTAAAGAAAATTAGGTGATTAGACATGTTATTTTCTCAACTAATTTAATGTACGTGCATCGCACGTGTGTGTCGTGTTAATATAAAAGATTGTATATAAAAAGAATGAATTATATAATATTGCAATTGAAGTTGTA
>JACEIK010004185.1:0-44380 GCA_018107945.1 Datura stramonium | reverse complement strand
ATAATAAATAATTTGACTAACAAAATTCTAAAAGAAGACAAAGAAAACATAAAATAGCAAGATTCGAAACTATAAACTAAATTTCATAAAGCAACTTGCCAAAAACTATCGATAAATGAGTTAAACTTTTTAAGAATATTGTATCAACATATTTTAAATAATTTTTAGATGTTAAGAAAATTTCGGCCAAAGGTTTTTGTCAATACGACCAAGCTTGTATGTTGGTCAAGGAAACAATGGCTCCAGCTCCCTCATCAGGTCCTATATATATTGTATTCCGTTATGACCTTGAAATAAATGGCATGGAATGCCTATAGATATTACTTCTAAAAAAGATTAATGAATGATGCTTTTAATAAGAGTAAATATTAGCAAATAAGCTAAACTCGCTGTCTTAAAAAGGAATAAAAATTTTGTTACATCAGTCACTCACGGGTGTAACTATATTAATCGGTAACTTTTAAACTTTCTAACATACAATATAAATGAAAAATTAGGAAAAAGAAAAAAATACTGAAAGAGACTTTTTATGCTTGTAAAAATGTATTAAAATTGTAGTAAATAGTAGATACATGAATTCATAACTCTAAAATATAATGGGTTTAATATTAAAAATTTTAAAAGATTAAACTCATAGAATTTAAATCCTAAATCTGCCTCTAAGAACAATTTAACTATCAAATTTGAAAATACTAAATATTTTTATAAATTGGATGTACGATTTTATGATAAAAATTCTGAAAAAATTATTTACATGGTAAGAAGCAGCTTATTAGCACAACAATCATAAAAAGTAACAAAAAAAGAAAAAAAAAACTTATCTAACTTGACATTTACAAATTAATTATGTACTGCAGATGAAAGAAAACATATCAATTGAAACAAACAATGTTCCAAACAAAGAAAAAGAACTGAGAATAGTTAGAAAGAAGAGAAAGGGATAAGCTATGCAAGACGTCATTGTACACTTCTATAATTTAATAAAAGAAGTGCGTAAAAAGGCTTATATAGATAAATGGTAGTATGTTATTACTATTGGAAAATGTAAGAAATAATCGGATATTATTTAGTTAAATAATGCTGTTGATAGAAGATGAAAGAATTCCAATTTGTCCGTAATAACATAATAAGTAGACATTATACCAACTTCAGTTACTGCCATTAATGGTGGAAACTAAAAGGAAGAATAATTGAAACTTAGTGGAATATTTAAGAGTACTCCTTGCGTATATGATTTAGTGTAGTTAAAATTAAATATTTAATTCAAAGTTTTTTTTTCTTTTTCTTTTGGATAAAATGGTCACTCAATTTTTATGAGCATTATGGTAATTTAACTTTCAACTTAGGAGCTTCCCACTTATATAATAATATGATTATTATAGTAATAAAAAGAAACAAGAAACACGAGAATAAAATTTTAGGCTAGAAACGGCTTCATGAACCATAACTGCTCCTTTTCAAATCTCAGGTGACTCTTCAAGACAGCTTACAATTACAAGGGTTGCATTTTAGGCCTCCCATTAAACATAAACACACACATACAATACATACATGCTACAGGGATGATCATTGTTTGTATATTAATTACTATACACAAAATAGCTAGAACCTTACGTGATTTAAAAAAATGATTCCTTAACCAAATAAGTCCACTCTATTTTTATGAGCATGATAATCTATAGGCTTATGTGTTAAGGAGATGAGATTACAAAATACAACTAACCAATTCATGAAGACCCATCATTGTTGATTCAAACAGACTCGTAACTCAATTCTTTTGTGTTGGAAAGAAAATTAAAATTTAGCAGATATAGATATAATTAGGATGTATTGAGTCCTATCATCATGTTTTCTAGGTGATTAGAGAATTGTGATACCCATTTACTGGAAATAGGCAAAAGCATGTAAAGTGACTATGCAAGTTTTAACACCTCTTGACATATATATTTAAACATATAGGCTTTCCAGATCTCTTGTTGTTAAGATTTGAATATGCTAGACTACATTATAGGAGATCGTAAGCTTTGAAAAGTTTCTTAATAGACAACATGTGTAATGAAAGATCACGACTCTAGCAGACAGGATGCTTACATAAGCATGAACTTCACTTCACACTGGTTTTCAAATAAACTTATCAGTCAATCAAATCAAAGGTTAAGTTGGGGGTATAACATGTCCAATAGGCACGTGTAACAACCCGTCCAATCATTATGGGTTGGTTAGTGCCATAGTACCATTATTAGAATCTCCCTAATGAAAGTGAGCTGATAAAATTCAAAGATAGGGAGATTTAAAAAGTAAAACGTGTGTAGAAACTTGATAATTGATTTTGCATTGTGTTCCGTTAGGGGGTGATCTAGTGAACTAGACCTTTGTAGGGAATACTGAGACTACGAGCGAATTCGTAATGCTATTTTACAGCGGAGTACGCATTTGAAATGTGTTGTGATGTCTTGATATAATACTTGTGTTTTAAAATGAAAAAGTCTTCAACATGAAGAACTGATTTAAATTGTGTAAGAGAATCAGACCGANGTCTTGATATAATACTTGTGTTTTAAAATGAAAAAGTCTTCAGTATTAATGAGCTACTGTTTAATGAGGCACCACTGCAGCGGTGGAATTTTCGCTGCAGCAAGACCGTCATGGAGGTAGGAGTGCCATCGTAGCGGTGGTTGGCGAAATGCCAAGTCTCGCTATAGTGAGGCCTTGGTCTCCATAGCGGGTCTGCTGCAGTGAAGGTGGTGACCACTGTAGTGAACAACGCGAGGCAGAATGCATATATAGGTAAGTTATTTCAAAATTTTCATCTCATTATTCTAAGGCACGAACTCTGAGAGCTAAGGAGCGATTTTCCAAGGCTGGGGTAGATCTCTCCTTCAAGGTAAGACTTCTGTATGAAACTTTTCATCTATCAATCTTTTAACTCCCTAGAATCATTAGGTGTCATCAATGATGGATTGAGTGCTAGAACTATAGAACTTGTGGAAGTAGGGTTAATTGAATGAGTATGAATGATTATTATTTTCTAGGCTTATAAGTTGTTAATTTACAGATTATTATTTTCTAGGCTTATAAGTTGTTAATTTACACTTTCTAGGATGGAATGGAATGTTATAGTTCACAATGGTGATAGTTTGAAACCTAGAATTCAATAAAGATGAAACCTTTAGCATAGAAACTTCTTAAAAAGGAGGTTAAAAGAGTAGAGACTCCATGAACTAGGGGGTGTGATTATTATGGAATTAGATTATGGAAGATTAACCCTTGTGTAATAAATTGAACCTTGATAACTAGTAGAATTGGATGACTTTGAACTCTCAAGGTTATTATTGAAGAGTAGATCAATTCGAATTCATACCAGGGCGCTCGGTGACAGAATCTATCCATCTTGTAAGGGGTCCGGTGGAGCAGTATAGGGAGAGGAAGAAGGATTTGTACATGGTGTTTATTGACCTAGAAAAGGCCTATGACAATGTCCCGAAGGAGGTTGTTTGGATATGTTTGGAGGCTAGAGGTGTATCGTTGGTGTACATTAGGGCAATTAAGGATATGTACGATGGAGTCAAGACTTGGATAAGGATAGAGGGAGGAGACTCAAAGCATTTTTAAGTTTTGATAGGGTTGCATCAGGGATCAACACTTAGCCCTTTTTTATTTGTCTTGGTAATGAATACTTCGACGCAAGGGTTTCAAGGTGAGGTGCCATGGTGTATATTATTTGTGGATGACATAGTTCTGATTGACGAGACTGGCGGTGGTGTGAATGCGAAGTTGGAGGTTTGGAGAAGAACCTTAGAAGTTAAAGGGTTTAGGTTGAGTAGGACCAACACGGGATATCTAGAGTGCAAATTCAATGACGTGTTGCATGAGGCCAATGAGAGAGTAATATGGACTCACAGGTTATTCAGAAGAGAGAAAGTTTCAAGTATCTTGGATCTATTATTCAAGGAAATAAAGAGATTGACGAGGATGTTGCTCACACATTGGTGCAGGGTGGATGAAATGGAGGCTAGCATATGGATTCTTGTGTGATAAGAAGGTGCCAACAAAATTCAAAGGGCAGTTTTATGGAGTGGTGGTTAGATCGACTATGTTGTATAGGGCGGAGTACTAGCCAGTAAAAAACTCCCTTGTTCAGAAGATGAAGTTTGCAGAAATGAGGATGTTGTGGTGGATATGTAGGCATACTATGAGGGAGAAGATTATGAATGACGATATCCGGGCCAAGGTGGGAGTGGCCAGGTGGAGGAAAAGATGAGTAAGGAGAGACTGAGGTGGTTCAGGCATGTGATAAGGAGATACACTGATGCCCTAGTGCGGAGGTGTGAGAGGTTGGATATGGACGATTTTAGGAGAGGTCAAGGTAGACTGAAGAAGAAGTGGGGAGAGATTATTAGACAAGATATGACATAGTTGCAGCTTACTGAGAACTTGGCCTTAGATAAGAAGGGGTGGATGTCAAGACCCGAACATAGACCCGAATCTAGACACGGAACCTAGAACCATAAATGTCTTCAAGTCAACTCATGTCATGAACATGACAACTAAAACTCAACATAAATAATTGCGAAAAAAAATTAACATTTAAAATAGAGGAAGTCTAAAAATCTAATGGCATCTGAACAACGGAATACATCACACTGATCCGAAGCTGAACACATACAATGTCTGATACAATGATAAGAAGGTCTTGCATATGAGTCTAGATAGTTGAAGGTGCATGAAAAGAACTATCCTACGTATGACTTGGAGTTGGCGGTGGTAGTGTTTCTCTAATGATTTGGAGGCACTCTCTCTATGATATCCGCTGTGAGGTATTTACTGACCACCATAGTTTGCGGTATGTGTTTATCCAGAGAGATCTTAACTTGAGGCAGTGGAGGTAGATAGAGCTGCTAAAAAACTATGATATCACCATTTTATATCATCGGGGTAAAGTGAATATGTTGATGCTTTGAGTAGAAAATCTGAGAGTATGAGTAGCGTGGCTTGTTTGGAGGCCACAAAGCACCCCCTAGCTAGAGAGGTTCAAACTCTAGGTAACAGTTTCATGAGACTTAAATTGTATGAATCTGGCAAACTATTAACTTGTGTGAAGGCAAGATCTTCGCTTCTGAATCAGATTAAGGTCAGATAGTTTGAGGATGCCAAGCTGAGCAAGATCCATGAAAAGTGTTTCCGGGAGAGGCCAAGGAGGCCACGATTGATAGTGAGGGTTTCTTAAGGATCAAGAGGCATATATGTGTTCCCCATGTTTATGATCTAGTTAAGAGTATCCAGTTTGAGGCTCACAGTTTGAGATATTCTATACATACCGATGCTATCAAGATGTTCTGTGATCTAAGACAATACTATTGGTGGGGTAGGATGAAGTGCGACATTGTGGAATTTGTTGCTCAGTGTCTGAATTGCCAGTAGGTAAAGTATGGCCACTAGAGACTTGGGGAAATGCTTCAGAGGATGTCTATTCCTGAATGGAAGTGGGAAAGAATAGCGATGGACTTCGTGGTTGGTTTTCCAAACACCTTGGGCAAATTTGACTCCATCTGGGTTATTGTTGATAGGTTGACTAAGTCTGCCCATTTTGTACTAGTTCAGGTTACATATAATGCATAGAAGTTAGCCAAGATATACATCCGACAGGTTGTTCAGTTACAGAGGTCTCGATTTTTATTATCTTGGATAGAGGTAGGTAGATTATATTTGACTTTTGGAGAACCTTGCAGGCTGAGTTGGATATTGGGCTGGATTTGAGTACAACATATCATCCACAAACCGATGGGCAGTTTGAGCAGACGATTCAGGTCTTGGAAGATATGTTTCGGGCGTATGTGATAGATTTTGGGGGTCATTGTGATAAGCTTTTACCATTGGCTGAGTTTACTTACAATAATAGTTATCACTCAAGCATTGATATTGTGCCATTTGAGGCTTTATATGAGAAGAGGTGTAGATCTCTTATTGGCTAGTTCAATGCTTTTGAGATGAGACTGTCACACCCCACCTTGAGAGGCGTAACTGGCACCTAGTGCCACACCGGAACCTGGGCTGACCTGACAGGGCATATGCACCTCAGGTGCCTGCCAGCAGCTTAAAATCAAGAAAACAAATAACTATATCTCGGCTGTAAACACAGCCTCGGGCCAACAAGGCCATACCGCAAACCTGTAAAGAAATAGCTAACCTAGCAGTCACAATAATAGTAGGATCCTATGCAGGCCGACAAGACTACCATGTTGTCTAAGTCATAACAAAAGGAAAACATGCAGTCATATATAAACTATAGCTGGAAAGGCTGCTAATTGATAGCTAACCTAGGCCCCACATGGCCAAACACACAAAACATAACATACATAGGCCCCACACGACCAACAATCAACAACTAAAAACTGTAGTCCGCAAGCCTCTAAGAGTAGAATAGTGGTCGGGACAGGGCCCCGACCTACCCAAAAGCTATACAACAAAAAGAGCAAACCTTTCTAACTAAAAACTCCAAAGAAAAGGAGCTGACTAATCTGCTAACCCTGGATGACTGCTAAGGAGGTCCTAAAACACATCTGTCCGTACCTTCAGGCATATATGCAGCGCCTCATGGGTGGGCTTCAGTACAATATGTACCGAACATGTAAGGTAGTAAAAAAAGTTGAATTGAAGCTGATAAAAGAACTTAAAGTAATCAATAAGAAGGATAACAGTTTTAACCTGAATAGCCTCATAATTTGAAGTATAGCTAACAACTAAGTATACGAACAACAACCTCACCTGGTGTAATTCCCCAGAAACTTAAAGACTAGACCCGAGACTTAAAACAGAGAAAACTGGAAAATATGCACCAGGTAACAGAACAAGTCATTCTGTGACCCGTGGGAGGTAACCACGAGTCGTTAAGTGACTCGTGGTGGTGACTTTGGACTTAGTTGAAAATTTTGGAAAAGGGGGTTACCACGGGTGTCACCACGAGTCATGGGGTACCCCATGGTCAGGATTTGACTGGGAGTTTGAGAAGTTAGGCAGTGTAACCGGCGGGTCCTCAGCATGACTCATTTGGGGCACCACGAGTCGTGGTGTCCCCCGTGGTGACCAATATGGGTTTTAGGTAGTGTACCTCACGATTGTGACTACGAGTCATGGTCACTGGGCATGACCCATTAGGTCCCTCGTGGGGGCCTGACAGTCAATTTTTCCTACGTATTTTCTAAGGGTGTTTCAGTAATTTTCTAAACTCTTAGACTCTAAACTATGTCATTTTAGTATATTTTAAAGGGAATTTAGAGGGGCAAAATGATTTCCCCCTCATTCCCACGCTGATTTTCAAAAAAACATCGTAGAGTTTCTCTCAGGAACTTTCAGAGCAAGAACTAGGGAAGTCCACTTCTCTTCAGGTTCTCAAGGAAATTCTTCGGATCTTTCCACCAGGTATGTGGGAATTCAACAAGGAATAGTTCTTCCCTTGTGTCCCCAAAATCCTTCTTCGTTTTCTCTATCAGTTCTAGCCTTGAGACTTTGGAATGTGATGAAATTATCTATCAGCTCGCTTAAATCTCGTGAAATATCATTTATGTTAATTGTTGATGTTTTTCCACCAGTTTGTGACTATGTTGTTGCTTATTCCTGTAATGTGAAATCTAGCCCTAATCTTGAATACAGAGAAACTAGAATCTTGAAATAGTGTTCACATATCAAAATTTATTCTTGATCCTATCAGTATTGGGGACTCCCATGTTGTTGGTTGTATTGAAAATCAGTCAGACTATTGTCAATTCGATTTTAGTTAAAATACTAGAATATCCAGTGTTAGTCAGAAATGTCAGCTAATCAGTTTGACAACAGAAATTCCCAAGGTATCAGTAGTACCTCCCCGTTATCAGAATCAAACTCAGAACTCAATTTTAGTGGTTCACTAGATGGTCATGACACTTTTAAATAAGCAGCTCTGACCAGCCTTAGAACCCCAGTTACAGATTATAGCTTGTTCTTTAAATGGTTACGAGGCTTCCAGATAAGCAGCTCTGACCAGTCATAGAATCCAGTTTCAAAATTCGGTCCGATAAGACTCTCAAGGTGCTTTCAGAGATGTAACCCCGACTAGTCTTGGGCCCTAGTTTCGAGCTATCATCTTAGTATTCAGCCTAGGACTATCCAGTGGGAATAGGACTTAGCACCGAGCGAACTGGGGTTCCAGCGCACCCAGGTTTCGAGAACTACTTGCCACCGTAGGTTACAATTTTATTGGCCTCATGGACCCAAACTCTTGTGATCACCTAGTTCATGCCTCTATACCCTGGAAAGGCATATTAGGTCCTATCGATGAGATGTATACATCAGACTCCACATCTAGCTCACGTGGTTATATGTTGGTTATAGACTCTCCCACTAGTCAACTCATCTCAGCTTCATAACAGTTCAGATCGGTGCCTCAGATTTAGGGCATGTTCTTGACCATCAGATAGGGTCTTTTAGACCATCTCAGTTATTTCAGTTATTAATTTCAGTAGCTTCAGTTGGTCATTGCATGTCTTTTCATTTCAACACTTGTATTTCTTATGTATGGTTCTCTCACTTACTCAGTACGTTCAAAGTACTGATGCATACTTTTATGCAGTATCATTTTATGATACAACTGCAGGATCTCAGTCTCAGCCTCGCTAACTGATATCTCTCAGAAAACTTCAATGGTGCTAAGTGGTCAGTCCTCATCTTTCAAGGATGAAGATTATTTTACTCAGTTTTTCTTTCTTTTATTTAGATTTGGAGTTAGATGGGACTTGTCCCAGCAACTCATCAGTTGTATTGGATTTCAAATGGAGATTTGGTTTTTCAAACTTGTAGTTTTGTTCAAATATTTTCAAACATTACGAATCAGCTTCATTCTCATAAATGTTTATATTTTTGCTTTAAACTTCTGTTGTATATATTTATATATTTACTCAGAATGCAGTGTATGATAGACCAGGGGTTGACTTGGGGTTACTTGTGACTCCAAATATCGTTTCCCGTACAGGGTGTAAGCTCGAGGATTGACAAACTTAGTATCAGAGCACTAGGTTTAAAGTATCCTCGGATGTTTGAAAGCCGCATCGAGTAGAGTCCTTTTTTATGGGTGTGAAGCGCACCACACTTATATAGGAAGGCTACAAGATGTTATTAGGAAAAATTCCTTTTTATTCATACTCTTTATCATGCGTTGAAATTCAATACCAGAATTGTTCCCCTAATTCTTGCTCTATTTCATTTCCGTGAATTATGCCTCCGAAACGTGGTAATGGAAGAAGGACCAGTAACCCTCACAGACCTGCCCCACCAGCTCCAGTAGCCCCTCAGGATGACTCAGTGTCCACCATGGAATTCCAGGCGGCTACCCAGCTGCTCGCTCAAACGATTACCAACCAAGTGAACCAGCAGGTGGTTCCAATCAACAACAATGTGTCCGCAGCAGCTGCCCAAGTTCGGGATTTCACTCCGATGAACCCTCTAAATTTTCAGGGATCTAAGGTGGGAGAGGACCCACAGGAGTTTATGGACGAGATTAGAAAGATCACCCGGATCATGGGTGTCAGCCCCCCCGAGTGTGCCGACTTGGCTTCTTACCAATTAAAAGGGGTAGACCCTAGTACGAGTGATAGCCAGAGTTAGAATCCGTTCATCCGGTCTTTCATGTAGAATGCGAGTAATGGGGAAGGAGGAGAGACCATGGAGAAGGACCGATGGGATGGGAGGGAGTTCACTACAGCCTTCTAGAAGATTCTTCCTTCGGGAGCTTGGGAGGCAAAAGTACGGAGTTCATGAATGCGAGACAGGGAAACAAGGACAGTAGAAGAATGCTCTTGAGTTCACTAGGTTGTCTAAATACGCTCTAGAGATGGTGGCCGAGCCAAGGGCTCACATGCGGAAGTTTGTTAATGGGGTGTCGAACTTGGTCCTCAAGGAGTACAGGACAGTGATGCTGATTAAGGATATTGACCTCTCCAGCCTTATTGTTCATGCCAAGTAGATTGAGGCAGAAAAACTGAAGGACATGGAGGCGGAAGAACAAGCGGGCAGGGCGCCAATCGGATTATGACCACAGTGCAGCGTGTGGCACTTTGCAGCCGGCCTTGAGGGCTCCAACACCCAGCTCAACCAGCGCCCCTACCTTTTGATCCCACCAGGACTGGAGGGGTGGAGCATCTTGATCTCAGTCCCAGAGCTACAGTGCTAGAAATAGGTATCCACCTTGCCTAAGTGTGGCAAAAATCACCCGGGAGAGTGCCTTCAGGGGTCGAGCGGGTTGTTTTGGTTGTGGACAACTTGGTCATCGGCTTAGAGAGTGTCCATCAGAAGGACGGGGAAGGTCACAATCCACTACCTCAGCAGCTCTATCAGGCTAACCAGCTCCAGTAGGCAACCCTTCAGATATGGATGGTGGCCAGTGCCAAAACCATTTTTATGCATTGTCTTCTGCGTCAAGGTGAGGAGAGCTCTACGATATAGTCCGCAGGTATGTTGCTTTTTTCCACCTAGATGTATATGCCGTACTAGATCCAGGAGTCCACACTATCATTCATGACTCTCTGCAGCCCAGCGTTCCAGTTCAATATCAATCAGAGGTCCTCTGAGAACCATTTCAATCTCCACCCAAGTTGTTGAGTTAGTTAGAGCTAGGCGAGTGTATAAGCGCCGGTCTCGATGCCAATAAAGGTCATTTTAAGTGATCTTTTAGAATTAGACATAGTTGACTTTGACCTCATCCTTGGCATCGTTGGTTACACTCCGGTTATACCTTAGTCGGTTGCGAGAACTAGAGTAGTCAAATTTCAATTTTCAAATAGACGTGTTAGAGTGGGCGGGCAGTAGTACAACGCTTAAGGAGTGGTTTTTTCCCTACCTTAAGGCCCAGAAGCTTATTTTTAAGGGATGTATCTATCATCTAGTTCAGGTCCAAGATTCCAACTCTAGACCCTAACTATCCGGTCGATCCTTGTTTTGTCAGCGGAATTTCCTGATGTGTTGCGAAGATCTTCTCGAGTTCCTCACAGATGGAAAATCGGCTTGGTATAGACCTTCTCCGAGGAGACTCGGCCCATCTCTATCCCTCCTTATAGAATGGCTCCAGCTGAGATTAAGGAGTTAAAGGGGAAGCTAAAGACCTTCTTGATAAGTTTTATCGGACCCAGCATATCTAGGGTTTTACCAATACTATTTGTGCAAAAGAAAGACGGTACCTCGATGTGCATCGATTCTGTCAGTTAAACAAGGTCATAGTCAAACAGGTATCCCCTACCCAGAACTAATGGCTTGTTCGACCAACTTTAGGAAGCTAGCAGTTTTTTCAAAATAGATCTTAGGTAGGGTATCATCATCTAGGGTCATAGAGTGTAATGACAGAAAACAACTTTCGAGACTCGTTATGGTCACTACGAGTTTGCGGTTGCTGTCCTTCGAACTAATGAATTCCCCTACAACTTTTATTGACTGATGAATAGAGTCTTCAAGTAGTATCTAAATATGTTCGTCATTGTATTTATCGCTGACATTCTAATGTACTCCGAGAAATGAGGAAGAGCATGCCCTAATCACACAGGATAGTGCTTCCAGACACTCGGGGACCGCCAGTTATTCGCCAAGTTCAGCAAATGTGAATTCAGTTTGAAGTCCGTGACTTTTACGGGTCACATGGTCTTGGGTAAAGGCATTTGGGTTGATCCTCAAAAGATAGCAGAGGTGAAAGATTGGCCCAGACCTACCTCCCCAACTGAAGTCAAAAGTTTCTTGGGTCTAGCCGGGTAATACCGACGCTTTGTGGAAGGCTTTTCTTCTATCGCATCCCCTCTGACTAGGCTTACACAAAGAAGAGTGAAGTTTTCGATGGTCGAGATGGAGTGAGAAGAGTTTCGGGGTTAAAAACTCAACTCACTACTACTCCATTGACTCTACCGGAAGGATCAAATGGGTTTGTAGTTTATTTTAATTCTTCCAGAAGTTGGACTCGGTTGCGTTCTGATGTAGCGGGGGCAAGGTATTAGCCTACACCTCCAGACAACTCAAAGTTCATGAAAAAATTACCCAACTCATGACTTAGAGTTGGCAGCGGTGGTGTTTGCATTGAAAATATGGAACACAATCTGTACAGGAGCTCACGTGGATGTTTTCACCCGTCCACAAAGAGCCTCCAATACATGTTCAGTCGAGAAAGATCTGAATCTTTGGCAGAGAAGGTGGTTGGAGCTCTTTGAAGGACTATAACATGAAGGCGTCTTTGTATCACCCAGGGCAAGGCCAATGTCATGGTTGATGTCTGAGCAGAGTGTCTATAAGGAGCGTGACTCATGTTGAGGAAGGTAAAAAGAAATGGCGAAGGATATTCTGAGACTAGCTCGATTAGGGTGCCCAGTTGGTTGATTTAGGCGAGGTGAGTGGTAATACAAAGTGGGTTAATTTCCTCTTTTGTTGTTGAAGTTAAGTCCAGACAGGATGAGGATCCCATTTTACTTAGTGAAGGAAGCAGTTTCGGAAAAGTTGAAGCTTTCTCCAAAGGGGGAGATGGCATGCTCCGTTACCGGGGGCGAATTGTGTGTCGGATGTCGGTGATTTGAGATAGTAGATCTTCTTGGATGGAAGCACCGCATTTCGAGTATTCCATCACCCTGGTGCTACTAAAATATACTGCGATTTGCGGGATATTTACTGGCCGAAAGGCATGAAGAAAGACATTGCTGAATTTGTAGCTAAGTGCCCGAACTGCCAGCAAAGTCAAAGTAAGAGCACCAGAGACTAGGAGGTATGACTCGGATATCGGTAAACCCACAGGAAGTGGGAAGAAGTGAATATGGATTTTATTACGGGTCTACCTCGGACTCATCATCAGCATGATTCTATCTGGGTAATAATAGACCGGATGATAGATTATACTTTCTCCCAGTTAAAACTATTGATTCAGGTTGAGGGGGCTGCTGGGCTTTTATGCGGGAGTTAGTCGACTTCATGGGGTGCCATTATCCATTATCCATTATCTCATACAGAGGTACCCAGTTCACCTCGCATTTCTGGAAGTCTTTTCAGAAGGGACTTGGTACCAGGTCAAGCTCAGCACAACCTTTTCCTTGCCAGACAGATGGGCAAGCTGAGTGGACTATTCAGACCATAGGAGATATATTGAGAGAGTGCGTGATCGATTTTAAGGGCAATCGGGATGACCACTTGCCTCTTATCGAGTTTGCATTGCAACAAAAGCTACCACTCCAGTATCCAAATGGCCCCATTTGAGGCATTGTATGAGTAGGAGGGTGCAGATCTCCCATTAGATGGTTTGAGATTGGTGAAGATACTTTAATTGGGCCATACTCGATTCACGAAGCTATGCAGCAAGTACATCTTATTCGGGTAAAGATTTAAAACATCTCAGAGCCGTTAGAAATCTTATACCGATGTGAGGAAAAGAGAATTGGAGTTTGCTGTGAATGACTAGGTTTTATTTGAAAATTTCACCAATGAAGGGGTGATGAGATTTGAGGAAGAAGGAAAGCTCAACCCGAGATATGTGGGACCCTACAGAATTCGGACCAATTGGCAAGGTAGCTTATAGTAAATTACCTCTAAGTTAGCATCATGCACCCAGTATTCCATGTGTCACTGTGAAGAAGTGCATCTGTGATCCAACTTTAATTGTGTCATTGAGTCGAGTGTGGGAGTGAAGATAGTCTCATAGTCTCGGACCCGGATCCTTGACCATCAGGTTCATAAGCAGAGGAACAAGGAGGTAGTTTTGGTCAAAGTCTTATGGAGGAATCAACAAGTTGAGGGAGCTACATGGGAAATTTGAAGAGATATAGCCATCACCCCATTTGTTCCCTTTCGGCTCGAGTCGAGTCTAAGATATCACTTTTCTCCCCAAAATTTCTTTCAGTTCATATGTTTCAGTTTCTTTCATGTAAATGAATATGTGTATGATTAATAAACTAAGTTCAGTTTGTGATTGCAGTGGAGGTAGTCATTCCTTTAGTTTTTAGCTTTCATGATCAGTATTTATGTATACAGATTGCCATTCTCCGCTTTCCTGCATGTTTTCCAACATTTGAGATGAATGTTCCCAAGGAGAATATTGTAATGCCCCAGAAACTCAAAGGCCTTAGACCCAGGGACTTAAAGAAAATTGGAAAATCTTCACACGGGGAGGTAACCCTGCGAGTCATTTAGTGACCATAGTGGGGACTTTGGACTTGGTGTGAAAATTTTGGAAAAAGGGAGTGACCACGGGTGTCACCACGGAAGTCGTGTGATGCCCTGTGGTAAGGATTTGATTGGGAGTTTGAGAAGTTAGACAGTGTACCGACAGTTCCTCACACAACTCGTTTTGGGGCACCACAAGTTGTGGTGTCCTCATCAGGACCAATATGGGATTTTGGAAGTGTACCTCACGATTGTGACCACGAGTCATGGTCATGCAGAACGACCCTTTAGGTCCCTCATGGGGTTTTGATAGTCAGTTTTCAACCAAATTTCCTAAGGGTGTTTCAATAATTTCCTAACCTCTTAGACTCTAAACTACGTCATTTTAGTATATTTTAAGGGAATTTAGTGGTACTAAATGGTTCCCCTCATTCCCCACGTTGATTTTCAAAAAACATCATAGAGTTTCTCTGAGAACTTCAGAGCAAGAACTAGGGCAGTCTACTTCTCTTCAGGTTCTCAAGGAAATTCTTCGGATCTCTCCACCAGGTATGTTGGAATTCAACAGGGAATAGTTCTTCCTTGTGTCCCCAAAATCATCTTTGTTTTCTCTATCAATTCTAGCCACGAGACTTTCGAATGTGATGAAATTATCTATCAGACCTCACTTAAATCATGTGAAATATCATTTTTGTTAATTATTGATGTTTTGTTGAATATGTTGTTTCTTATTTCTGTATTATGAAATCTATCCCTAGTCTTGAATACGGATAAACTAGAATCTTGCAATAGTGTTTTACATATTGAAATTTTTGCTTGATTCTATCACTTTTGAGGACTACCATGTTGTTAGTTGTATTGAAAATCAGTCATACAATTGTCATTTCAGTTTCGGTCAAAATGCTAGAATATCAGGTGTTAGTCAAAAAAAAAAAGTCAATTGATCAGTTTGACTATAGAAATTCCCAAGGTATCGTGGTACCTCCCAATTATCGGGAATCGGACTCGAACTCGGTTTGGTAGTTTCACTAGGCGAGTGCTGACACTTTTAGAGAAATAGCTCTGACCAGCCTTAGAACCCCAGTTGTAGACTATAGCCCGTTCTTTAGACAATTATGACACTTCCAAATAAAAAGCGGCTTGCTAGTCTTAGAACCCGGTTCAGAGATCCTGGTCGATAAGACTCCTCGGGGTTCTTTCAAAGATGTAACCTTGACTAGTCTTGGGCCTAGTTTTGAGCTATCGCTTAGTATTTAGCCTAGGGCTATCTTTTTGTAGGAAGTAGAGACTTAGCTGAGCGGGCCGGGGTTCAGCACCCCGAGGTTCCCGAGAACTACTTGCCGTAGGTTACAATTTTATTGGCCTCATGGCCGGACTCTTGTGATCACCTAGTTCATGCCTCCATACCTTGTCAAGGTATATTGGATCCCTACCGATGGGGTGTACACATCCAGACTCCATGTCTAGCTCACGTGGTTATATAGCCGTTTATAGACTCTCCCACTAGTTAGCTCAGCTCGGTTTCGTCGATTCGAATCAGTACCTCAAATTTAGGGCATGTTCTTGACCATCAGATAGGGTCTTTTAGACCATCTTAGTTATTTCAGTTATTCAGTTCAGTAGCTTCAGTTGTTGTGCATGTCTTTAGGTTCAACACTTTTATTCTTGTGTATGGTTCTCTCATTTGCTTAGTACATTCAAAATCTTGATGCATAGTTTTATGCTATATCATTTTGAAATACAGGCACAACGGGGATCTCAGTCTCGGCCTTGCTAGCCAATAGATCTCAGAGGACTTCAGCAGTTCTAAGTGAGTGAGTCCTCATCTTTCGAGGAGAGAAGATTATTTTACTCAGTTTTGCTTTCTTCTATTTAGATTTGAGTTAGCTGTTTCAAACTGATTTGGTTTCAGACTTGTAGTTTTGTTCAAATGTTTTCAAACATTATGAATCAGCTTAATTCTTATAAATGTTTATATTTTTGCTTTAAACTTCTGTTGTATATATTTATATGTTTACTCAGAATGCTGGTGTATGATAGACCAGGGGTTGACGTGCACTTGTGACTCCAAGTCTGTGTCCCGTCAGTGTAAGCTCGAGGTATGACATACTTTGTATTAGGCACTAGGTTTAGAGTATCATTGGATGTCTAAAAGCAACATAGGAGTCCTTTTCATGGGTGTGAAGTGCATACACTTATGACAGGAGGCTACGAGATGTTATTAGGAAAAAATTCTCTTTTATTCATATAGCATAGTGCGTTGAATTCAATCTGAATCCATTCCTAATTCATGTTCTTTTCAGTGAATTATGGGTCCATGATATGGTAATGGTAGAAGGGCCGGTAACACTCACCGACCTTCCCCATCTCCGGCCAGCCTCTTAGGCGACTCGGTACCCATCGCGGGAATTCATGACTATCCAGGCGCATCAACGGTTACCAGCCAGGTGAACCGGCGAGTGGTTCCAATCAACAACAATGGGTCATAAGCGTTAGCCCAAGTTTTTGGATTTCACTTGGATGAACCCTCCAGATTTTCAGGGATCTGGGGTGGGAGAGGACCCCTGGGAGTTTTTGGACGAGATTAGAAGATCACCCAGATCATGGTGTCATCCCCTCAGAGTGCCAACTTGGATGCTTACCAATTAAAAGGGTAGCCGGATGCAGTACAGTAATGGAAAGAGGGGAGACCAGCGGGAGCAGGACCGGTGGAATGGGAGGAGTTCACTACGGCCTTTCCAGGAACGAGATTCTTCCCTTGGGAGCTCGGGGAGGCAAAAGTAGCGAGTTCATGAATCTGAGATAGGGAAATAGGACGGTAGAAGAATATGCTCACGGGTGAGTTGTCTAAATATGCTCCGGAGATGGTGGTCGAGCCAAGGGCTCACATGCTGAAGTTTGTTAATGGCGTGACGAACCTGGTCCTCAAAGAGTATAGGACTGTAATGCTGATTAAGGATATTGACCTCTTCCAGCCTTATTATTAATGCCAGCTGATTGAGGCGGAAAAAGCTGAAGGACATGGAACGGAAGAACAAGAGGGCAAGGATTGGCCAATCAGATTATGGCCACTAAGTCTGGCGTAGTAGCAACAACAACAGTAGAGGGCTCCAACACCCAGCTTAGCTAAGTGCCCCTACCTTTTTGGTCCCACCAGGACCCGTAGGGGGTGGAGCATCGGCTCTCAGTCCAAAGCTGCGGTGCCAGCAACAGGTATCCAGCTTGCCCTAAGTGTGGAAAGAATCACCCAGGAGAGTGTCTTCAAGGTCGACAGGCTGTTTTGGTTATGGACAGCTTGGTCATCAGCTTGGGAGTATCCATCAATAGGGCGACGGGGAAGGTCACATCCACTACTTTAGCAGCTCCATCAGGGTGACCTGCTCGGCGAGAGCGAACCCTTCGAACGGATGGTTGCCAGCGCCGAAATCGTTTTACTTTTTATTTGTCTTTCTCGTCAAGATCAGGAGAGCTCACTTGATGTGGTCACGGGTATGTTACATCTTTTCCCTATAGATGTATATGCCCTACTAGATCGGGGAGCCCATTATCATTCGTGACTCCCTACGTAATAGTCTAGTTCGATATTAGTCAAAAGGTCCTCTCGAGAACCATTTTTCAGTCTCCACCCGGTGGTGAGTCGATTAGGAGCTAGCCGGGTGTATAGAAACTGCCCGGTCTCGATCTTCAATAAGGTCATTCCAGCTGATCTTGTAGAATTAGACATGGTCAATTTTGATCTCATCCCTGGCATGGATTGGTTACACTCTAGTTATGCCTTAGTCGATTGCAGAACTAGAGTTGTCAGATCCCCAGTTTCCAAATGAGCCAGTGTTAGAGTGGACGGGTAGTAATACAGCGCCTAAGGATGGGTTAATTTCCTTAAGGCCCCGAAGCTTATTTATAAAAGTGTATCAATCATCTAGTTTCGGGTCAAAGATTCCAACTCGAGACCCTAACTATCTTGTTAGTCCCTATTGTCAGCGTATTTCCTGATGTGTTCCTGAAGATCTTCCCGTGAGTTCCTCTGAGCGGGAAATCGACTTCAGTATGAATCTTCTCCCAGATACTCAGCTCCTCCCCATCCTTCTTGTAGAAAGGCTCAATCGAGCATAAAAAGTAGAGGAGAAACTAAATACCCTTCTTGATAAAGGGTTTTTATATACTTTGACATATCCTTGGGGTGCTCCGAGTACCATTCGTGCGAAGAAAAATGGTACCTTAGAATATGCATCGATTACCGTCAGTTTAACAAGGTCATAGTCAAGAACAGGTATCCCCTACCTAGAATTGACGACTTGTTCGACCAACTTTAGGGAGCCCATAGTTTTCCAAAATAGATCTCAGGGTGGGGTATCATCAGCTAAAGGTCGAGAGAATGTGACATCTTGAAAATAGCTTTCAGGACTCGATATGGTCAATACGAGTTTGTGGTTATGTCCTTTAGACCTAATGAATGCCACTGCATCTTTTATGGACACGATGAATAGAGTCTTCAAGCGGTATTTGGATGTATTCGTCATTGTATTTATCGACGGCATTCTGATATACTCCATAAATGAGGAAGAGCATGCTAACCACTTGAGGATAGTGCTTGAGACACTCGGGGCCTCCTAGTTTTCATAGGATTCAACAAATGTGAATTCTGATTGAAGTCCGTAACTTTTGGGTCACGTGGTCTTGGGTGAAGATATTTGGTTGATCCTCAAAGATAGCAGCGGTGAGGAAATACTACCCAAACCTACTTCCCTAACCGAAATCGAAGTTTTTGGGTCTAGTGGTATTACCGACACTTTGTGGAGAGGCTTTTCTTCTATAGCACCCCTCGACAAGGCTGGCACGAAGAAGGTGAAGTTTCGGTGGTCAGATGCATGTGAAGAGTTTTCTGGAGTTAAAAACTCCAACTCTACCACTCCAGTGTTGACTCTGCAAAAGGATCAAATAAGTTTGTAGTTTATTGTGATGCTTCGATTTGGGCTCGATTGCATTCTAATGCAGCGGGGCAAGGCCAGTAGCCTACGCCTCCCGAGACAACTCAAAGTTCATGAGAAAGAATTACCGGCTCATGACTTGGAGTTGGCAGCAGGTGAGTGTTTGCATTGAAAATATGGAGAGACTATATTTACGGGGCTCACGTGGATGTTTTCTACGATCACAAGAGCCTCCAATACATGTTAGTCGAGGAAAGATGAATCTTCGTCAAAAAGAAAGGTGGTTGGAGCTATTGAAGGACTATGACATAAGCGTGCTGTATCCCCTTCCCAAACAAGGCCAATGTCGTAGTGATGTCTGAGCAGAGTGTCTATAGGGAGCGTGACTCATGTTGAGGAATGTAAAAAGGTGTCAAAATATTCACACTAGCTCGATTAGAGTGCGGTTGATTGGCTAAGGGTGGAGTGGTAATGCAAAGTGGGTTAATTTCCTCTTTGGTTGTTGATGTTAAGTCCAGACAGGATGAGGATCCCATCTTACTTAAGCTGAAGGAAACGGTTCTCAGAAAATAAGTTGAAGCTTTCTCCAAAGGGGAAGATGGTGTGCTCCGTTACCAGGGCAGATTGTGTGTACCGGACGTCGGTTATTTGAGATAGCAGATACTAGATGAAGCACAAAACTCCGAGGTACTCCATCACCTTGCTATACTAAAATATATCGCAATTTGCGGAATATTTACTGGTTGAGCGGCATGAAGAGAGACATCAGCGTTGAATTTGTAACTTAGTGCCCGAACAGCCAGCAAGTCAAAGTAGAGCAACAGAGACTTGGAGTTATAACTCCAGGATATCCAACTTACCCACCTGGAAGTAGGAAGAAGTGAATATGGATTTTATTATGGGTCTACTAAAGACTCATCAAGCGTATGATTCTATTTGGGTGGTGGTAGACCGAATGACTAAGTCGGCATACTTCCTCCCGGTTAAAACTGCAGATTCAGTGGGGACTACGCTAGGCTTTATATGCAGAGTTGGTCGAGATTTCATGGGGTGCCATTATCCATTATCTCGAGATAAATTCCTAGTTCACCTCGCATTTCTGGAAGTCTTTTCCAGAGGACTTGGTACCCGAGGTCAGCTCGGCTGACCTTTCACTCGCGGACGGTGGGCAAGGTTTGAGTGGACTGTAAGACCCTAGGAGATATGTTGAGAGCATGCGTGATCGATTTCAAGGGCAGTTGGGATGATTACTATCCTCTTATCGAGTTTGCATACAACACAACTTCCTCCCGTATCTAAATGGCCCAGTTTGAGGCATTGTGGTAGGAGGGTAGATATCCCATCGGATGGTTTGAGGTTGGTGAAGATACTCTAATCGGGCCATACTCGGTTCATGAGCTACGTGAAAGTACAGCTCATCCAGGAAAGATTGAAAATAGCTACGAGCCGTCAAAATCTTATGTTGATGTGAGGAAAAGAGAATTGGAATTTGCTGTGAATAGTAGGTTTATCTGAAAATTTCACCCTTGAAGGGTGTGATAGGAAGTTGGGAAGAAAGGAAGCTCAGTCCGAGATATGTGGGACTCTACGGAATTCACCAGGCGAATTGACAAGGTAGCTTATAGGCTAGATTATAAAAGTTGCTTCAGAACCAGGCTATCTCATGTATGTGCTCGGTTTGATATCGGGAATGACTCGTGCTTATGAATATCTTACCTTCAATTAGATTAGACATTGTGAATCTAACTTAGTACCAGAAGTGATTTGAGAATGAAGAATCGATGCAGTATCGGTTCCGTGCCGGATCAAGGGGAAAGAATTCTTTTTTTTAAATTGTTTTTGCCTAGTTCTACTGGTTTTATGTTCTTGACTTCCGTTGAGTCATGGTATGCATGTTAGATGTGAATTTTCAGATTTGGTGTATAGGGTTGGTCAGTGGATACTTCATTGGTGTTTAGCTTTTATTGATTGTTGAATATCGACCGTCTCTATCTTTTCGGTATGTTCAGCCAACATTCGAGGAAGAACGTTCCCAAGAGGGATAGTTGGCTAACACCCTAGAGTCTACAGATCAGACCCCGAGTTAGAAGAATCTCAGCAGAAAAGTCAACATAAATTTGCTTGAGAATGAGTCGAACTACTCATTAGGTGACCCAACGAGTCGTGGTCTAACCCGTGGGGAGAAGTCAAGGGATGTGATTTGGACCGATGGCCACGGATGACTTGACTAGTCGTCTGGCATGGCAACGACTCGTCAGGTTGGTCGTTGGGTGGAGGATGGAAGTTCTTAAAGTGTGGGTAACGGATGGGTGTGACGAGTCGTTAAGTGTGATAACGATTCATCAAGTCAGTCGTTAGAAGGAGAAGTTGTGGTTTTAAAAGAGGCTCTCCAGTGTACCCAACCATAAGTGAGCCTAACGAGTCGTTGGATGGAGCAGCGACTCGTCAGGTGAGTCGTGGCGTCAGTTAGAGCAATTTTCCAATTTTCTTTAGGGGCATTTTTGTAAACTCCTATGCGTTTGCTTCTATATTACATCGTTTCGGGTTCTAGCTTGCACGTTTTAAAGGGATTTTCATGCCTAAACCCTCATTCTCTCAACTCTCCTTCTTCCTTCTTTCTTCTCAAGATTCAAGGGTTTCATCAAGGTGTTCAACAAGGCTTCAAGGAATATTTTGAGTGGGAACTTCTTCTACCAGGTATGCGGGACTTCAACGAGGATATTCTTCCATCCTTGTGCCCGAAATTATTTTCGATAAAAATCTGATTTTAAATTTTATCTAAAAAAATGATCTAGGGTTTTGTGTAATGGGTAAATTCTTCTCTATTTTTCTTAAATGCTAATATTTAGTGCAATTATGAAATTAATGGGTTGCTTTGGGATGTGGATTATATGTTGAGAATGCATGAGTGTAGCATTTTCTTCATAAGTTGGCTTGAGTATTGAATAGAAATTGCTTATTGTTCACTTGATTATCATAGACATGCATGAATATGATGAAATTGTGAAAAAATTATATGATTAACCCTAATGACTCGATTGTGACATTAATAACTATGTTGCGATGAATTGGAGTTTGTAGTTTGCGTAATTGAAGGTAAATTATGTATCATCACCATGTTTTCGATTGAATTGATTGGGCATGACTAGATGGCATCTATATTGTTGAATTATGAAGCTTAGATTCTATATTGTTTTCCTTTTCATTATTTTTATAAAATCTCTGAATCTAAAACACCCCGTGATAAAGAGTTCATAAAAGGAGTGATTATGAAAAGTGTGTGAAACGATTGTAAACCTAAATAAACGAAGCCATGCATCCTTGATAGAGTATGAGTTGAATCTATATATCATGTATGATCTTATGTTTTTGTTGAAAGAGGTGAATTCGGATATCGAAATGTCATGATAGAATAGTGCTAATACGAATCTATAGCATGCTCGTTTGGGGTGAGACGTTAAAGCTAATGATGAATTGGTTTTGTGATGATGTGAATAATGAGGATAAAGCCTGTGACTAATATGTCAACTTGTTGAGCATGTCCTATTGAAAGATAGCTCTAATCCTTTTTAAAATGTTTATTGCATGTTGAGAGTGGTGAATGATCTTGTCTCTGATTAGATGTAGTAATTAAGATTAGCTCTACTCTATAGTGGAGTATGTCTTCTCTTAGTTAGTGGGGACTCACATCCTAGTCATTAGTGGGTATGTCTTCTCTTAGTTGGTCGAGACTCCCTTCCATAGTCGATTGAGTATCTTATTCCCTGCGTTGTTCGGGACTTACTTTCAGCCAGTGACTCTCTATATATCAAAGCTCTCTCTCTCTCTCCTTTGACAATCAAAGGATTCTCTTTAAATGAGAATGTTTCCCTTGTGCTTGAGACGCTCCCTTCGACCATGCAGGACTCCCCCTTGGACGGTCAAGGACCCTCTTGATATCAGTCACAGCATCATGCACATGTAATACTCCCGATCATTACCTTTGCACATCAACAGTTATTATAATAATGTATTTCTTTATAATGTGGTTATGTTGATATGAATATGTGAATCTCATATAAGATTATCGTATCTCATTTCAGTTACTTTACTATTAATGCGTTTTACGTTACTTCCTTCTTGTATATATTATGAGTTGGATTTTACATACGCTTCTGCATGCAGTACATTCCGAAATGCCGACCGAGCATCTTGTGCAATATCATTTCATGATATAGAATAAGGTCTCCAGGTTCAACCGCGTGGCTAGATACGCTTCTCCTTCTCCCAGCTGCTAGTGGTGAGTCCTCATCTTTCGAGACGTGATTTATGTCCTTATTTTATTATGTTTCAATTTTTTTAAATTTTGGAGTTAGCGGGGCTTGTCTGCAACTTATCAGTTAGTTGAAGGCTTTCAGACTTGTATAGACAGATTCAGCATTGTATTTAAGTGTTGTTAGGATTTCTATATGGGTTATATTAGATTCTTGTTATTAGCTTCCGCTTATCTATGATTTTAGTTGTTTTTGGTGTTAAGTGTATGCGATGATTATGCCATGCGGCGATGTGGAGCCTCTCAGGAGTTCCTTGTCCCGTGTTACGGCTAGGGTCTGAACTCGGAGTTTGTGACAAGGGGCCTGACAGTCAGTTTTCCTGCGAATTTTCTAAGGACGTTTCAGTAATTTCCTAACCTCTTAGACTCTAAACACGTCATTTTAGTATATTTTTAAAGAAATTTAGAGGCTAAACGGTTTCCCCTCATTCCCACGCTGATTTTCAGAAAAACATCATAGAGTTTCTCTCAGGAACTTTCAGAGCAAGAAATAGGGCAGTCCACTTTTCTTCAAGTTCTCAAGGAAATTCTTCGGATCTCCACGGTATGTGGGAATTCAACAGGAATAATTCTTCCTAGTGTCTCCAAAATCCTTCTTTGTTTTCTCTGGCTAGTTCTAGCCCTGAGACTTTCGAATGTGATGAAATTATTTATCAGACCTCGCTTAAATCTTGTGAAATATCATTTATGTTAATTGTTGATGCTTTTCCACCAATTTGTGATTATGTTGTTGCTTGTTCTATAATGTGAAATCTAGTCCTAGTCTTGAATACGGAAACTAGAATCTTGCAAGTGTTTTACATATTGAAATTTTTGTTTGATTCTATCAGTGTTGGAGACTCCCATGTTGTTGGTTGTATTGAAAATCGGTTAGACTATTGTCGGAGTTCGGTTTCAGCCAAAATGCTAGAATACTCCGGTGTTAGTCGAAATGTCAACTGATCAGTTTGACTATACAAATTCCCGATATATTATTAGTACCTCCCAGTTATTAGAATCAGACTCAGAACTCAATTTTAGTGGTTCACTAGGTGGTCATGGCACTTTTAGATAAGCAGCTCTAACTAGTCTTAGAACCCAGTTCCAGAATTCGGTCCGATAAGACTCTTAGGGTGCTTTCAGAGATGTAACCCCGACTAGTCTTGGGCCCTAGTTTCGAGCTATCAGCTTAGTATTCATTGTAGGACTATCCAGTGGGAGTAGGACTTAACCTTTGGAAGCAGATGGGGTTCCAGGCGCACGAGTTCCCAGAACTACGTTGCCACCGTAAGTTAAGTTTTATTGGCCTCATGGCCCCAGACTCTGTGATCACCAGTTCACATGCCTCTATACCCTGGCTTGAGGTATATTTGATCCTACCGATGGGGGTGTATACATCAGACTCCACGTCTGGTTCACGTGGCTATATGTCGGTTATAGACTCTCACTAGTCAACTCAACAGTTTTATATCAATTCAGATTAATACCTCAGATTTAGGGCATGTTCTTGACCATCAGACAGGGTCTTTTAGACCATCTCAGTTATTTCAGTTATTCAGTTAAGTAGCTTCAGTTGGTCATTGCATGTATTTTAAGTTCGGCACTTTTATTTCTTGTGTATAGTTCTCTCACTTACTCGAGTACATTCAAAGTATTGACATAGTTTTATATTGTATCATTTTATGATACAGCTGCAGGATCTCAGTCTCAGCCTCGCTGGCCGATTGTTCTCGGAAGAATTCAACGATTCTAAGTGGTTAGTCCTCATCTTTCCGGGACGAAATTTTATTTTTACTCGGTTTTGCTTTCTTCTATTTAAATTTGAGTTAGTGGTGTCCTGGCTCATCAATTGTAGTGGCTTTCGGACATAGATTTGGTGTTACACCCCGTAAGTTTCTAACGTTTAGACGGCCTATTCATACGTTGGTTAAGAGTTTTAGAGTATAATATATACGAGGAAGGGGCCGGGGGAAAGGAGTTGGATGAGCACGGAGTCGGGACCGCACGGGAAAGGGCCGGACCATCTGCCCAAAGGGGCAACGTGGCACGGACCCTCCCTGGCGCATTGGGCTCCGTGGCACAGCCCAGGATTGGCGCGTTGGGGTCCGTTCCATGTTGCCCCGTGTCCACCGCCCAAGTTATATATAAGTTCAAATGTTTTTCATTGTTCATTTAAAAAAAATAAGATTCGTGACCAGAGAAGGGGAGTGTCGACCGAGAGGGGACCGAATCGTAGACATGGAAAAAGGATCGAGAGACCCCCAGTCAACACATGGCATAAGTATTCACTATCTCATTCAATAAACATGAAGGAAACATAAATATATCAGTGGAAGTCAATAGCATAACAACAGAATAAACATCTGAAAAATTTGAATACATGTCTAAGTCTGAATAGCCTCCTAATCACGGACGAGCAGATAGGACAACACCCCCAACTAGCTTAGAAATACTGAAACTGAAAGTACGCTCAAGATAACTGAAAGTCTAGTCCTCGAAGGATGAGGACTCACCAAGAAAGCAAGTGCCCCAACTCTGATAGGCAGCTATGGACGGGGATGAACCTGAGAACCCGATCCTGCATTATGAAACGATGCAGCATAGAAGGTATGCGGTCTGTACGTGGAATGTACCGAGTATGCAAGGTAAGTAAAACCTCTTTAATAATAAAATCAGCTAAATACAGTCAGCACATATACATAATAACTTTGAGAGTAAGTAGAAGAACACATGCATAAATTCTGAAATTTAACTTTAATGCATAACGTGCTCATGCATGGCTTTAGAACATCATGGCTGACTCAGATGACTCAAAAATAGATCATAAAATTTATATCAAAAGCTGAACAATGGAATCAAACCTTGCTTTCCCAACATGCATGCATAAGATAATCATCATGAGTAATGGATATGCAAATTCAAATGATATAGACAATGAGGAGACTCGTCACTTAGCGACATACCACGATGGGAAGCACGTGGATCCTGACTATCACCTCAAGTGGGTAGAGCCGTCCATAACCTTTCAGGGTGATGGACGATATCATGATATCGATAACAAGATCAAAGGACCAATCGGGCCGGATGGCTCACAAGGGAGGTCCCAATAATATAATAGAATCCAACCTACATTGGCGTAGTTCTGGGGCATAGGGTAGTTGACCCTTAGCCCGCTCAGTGCTAGACTCTTCTCCCAAAACATGCAATGCTCTACATCATATAAATATCAAGCTCAACATTGTCTAGTGACGAAGCTCAACATGAAGTCATATATAAACTCAACATCGTATGAAACGAAGCTCAACATTGTCTATGGACAAAGCTCATTATGAGATCATGCATGCATTAGACATCATATAAATATGAAGCTCAACAATGTCAACTCGACAAAGCTTAGAGAATAGAATCATGCTTAGACTCAACATCATGTGAAATGAAGCTTAATGATAACATACATCTCAATTATGAAATTCATACATATGAGAAGCTTTATTATGGCACATACCATAAGCTCAAGATTAGTGGGAGGCTTAACTCGATATCTGTGGTAAAGCTGTTCAAATATCACTTCACTATCATCATCATAGGGACCTTGCCCAAAGACTTATCATGCTTGAACCCATTCAAATCATTTGAAAATATTTGAATTTGGGAGGTTTCATTCCAAAATGAAATAATATAATCAATTCAATAAAATCGACATTCATACTCAGCATTGGGTTCTACCCAGCTTCACCCTACATGGGTCTATTTAACTTTCTTTAGAAAACATCACCAAAATCATGGGTAAGATTGAAAACATGCTTTTCATCATCTATTCCCTCATCATCACTTTATCCACCCAGGGAACTCCCCACACATGGCGTTTTAAGATTCCAATTTTAAAAAATAGTTTTGTAAAATAAATTAAGATAGAGTACGCTCAAGCTAAATAAATCATCAATATCAACTCAATTAATCATACCCATGAGTAGAAATGCAGGAATCATGCAATTGGTGAAAACCCATGCTTGATCATCACAAATAAGTCACAAATTAATAGGGAATGGGCATGGGTGTGGAAGAAAGCACCCACTCATAGCCTTACATACCTGGGATTGAAGAATCTTATCTCTTCTTAGTTACCCAGCTGAGATTTCCCTTGAAAACCTTGAATTTCTCCTCACTTTCTCCCCCTTAGCTCTCACCCTTGCATGCATGAAGAAAATGGCCTTCTTGATGGGTTTTATCTCGGCCTTAAAAACCCTCTATTACGAGCTCAAAACGATGTAGTATAGGCCTTAGAACTTAGAAATTATGGAAACGCCCTTACTGAAATCGCTGAAAATAACTGTCATGGGGTCTAACGGACGACCTGACGACTCGTTACTAGAATACGATCCGTTTAATCACCTATCAAGTACACTGCCTCATCATTCAAGAAATTTCCACTTGGCTTGTTAATGGCTAACCTAGCGGGTCGTTAGGACTGACAATGACTTTCGTGGTGCCACCCTTGAAGTACACTGGATAAGCCTTGCTAGCCTTCCCCGAGACCAGCAAACCTTGGTTGACTTGACGAATCGTGGTGACTGACCACGAGTTATTACATCCTGTGAGGACCTCGAGTCCTCCAACATCTCGGAGCCTTCCCCATGAGTCACATGACGGCTCATTTTGGCCTCTTCACGAAGTCGTTAAGGGACCCCGTGCAACTGCTGCAACATTTTTCCAGTTTTTTCCTAATTCACTTCTGGGTCCGATTCTTGAATTCCTGAGGTATAACAGGGAGAACGCCATTTCCAAGTTAAATTCCAGCCGTTTAAGCTACGAAACGCTACCCGAATTCAAGTTAACTTCGGGTATTGAAGTTTAAGTCTGCAGGGAGCATCACTAGGAGTTATTTTCACAAAATTCGCCTGGAAAATTGTAACTCCACCGAGCTAAAGTTGTTGGAATTGCTTTAAACTAGTGTTTATATGATCACAGGCTTAAAGTAAGCATTTCTCCCTTCTAGACTTTCTAGAAATAATGAGTTTTCGGTCGTGTTCCATTAAGTTGAAATATAGTTAATATTTATATATAAAGTTTTCCTTTTCACCGAATTTAGTATTAAAACTAGTCCTATTATCCCAGTAACACGTTCTCAGTTGGGAAGAGTTGTTGAATACGGATTAGAACTTGCCAGCTAATTAGAAACCGGCAGTTGAGGTATGTTAAGGCCAATCTTTTCAGCAAGTTAGTTCCTATAGCATTATAACTCAGTCTAAATCCCAGTAAGAGAATCAAAAGTGCGTTAATCATGAATAGTTATTGTTATTAGCTGAGACCAGTACTCTATTCTTTGTTTTGGGTTTGACTTGTGATGAGCCCCGCAAGTGTGCAGGTCGTACAAGCCTCAAGTAGCTCTTTTTAAGAACCGAATGTCGAACCCACGGGGACTGGACTACGGGGTAAAACCTTTTCAGAGTATTAATTTACTAAAACTCTAACAATGAAGACAACGGTGTGAAGAAAAGTTTTGTGTGTTTTAGAAAATATATTTTTATACTAAACTAAGTTATCTATACAGTTGAGTCTGAACTATGAATGTGAGCATGCTGAGGCTACAAAGAACATGTAAAGAAATTAATATCGATATACATGGTTTATCTTTCCTCCGGTTGCTAGTGGAACTTATGCCTATGGATTAAGTATTTAACCCAACTTAAGAATCCTTGAACCTTCACCTACATTTTCGTGATGAAGAAATTCCAAGTTCTAGCTATACAAAACCGATTCCACACATGACTAATACGACTTTCGGGTATATTTCTATCCACGAAGGTAAATCCAATTCCGAGTTTTCCAAACCAAGAAAGATCATATCCTATTAATTCACAACTTTTCTAGTTTCTTGCCTCTCGAGTGAAACCGGACTTTTTGGATTTACATTAACATTGGCGAGATAATGTAACGTAGTAAGAACAAGAATTAAATAGAACAACCATAGAAGAAAAAGATGAAACAAACCGGATAATCAATAATTACATTTCAATACAACAATTCATAACCTCAGCAAGAAAGGGAATTAGCCACTCATTTATTAAGTTGAACATCGTTAATTAGTGTAAATCTTACAAACAATTGAAAGGAAGAAGAAAGGGATATAGAAAACCCTAAGAATTTTCGTCCTCAAAGCTGCCTGTAACCCACGTTCTTGCTCCACCAAGTCAGAATTATTTAAAAATAAATCTAAGTGTGCTATTTATAATAGTAGGAATTTGTCCCGGAATAACAAGCAACGTGTGTCACGGAGTGCAACGCGGAGCATTGCCTCCATGACACAGCCCGAACCTGGAGAGCCTTGGAAATCACTTGAAAATCGGCCCAGCGCTGCCCACCGCGTTGGCAGTGGCACGCCGCTGGGGCAGCGCGTTACACATGGCTGGTCACGGAGCAACCCTGCCGTGGCACGTTGCCAGCACTTGGCGGGGCTGTGTGGGCAGCACGCCTGCCGTGGCACGTGCCGACGACGCAGGTGGGCTTCATTTAGGCCTCCTCTTGTCGCCGTTTGCGTGTTTATTCCGTCTCCAAGCCTCTACTTCACCAACTCATGGATTAGCTCCTCAAAAAATCATCAAAACTACAAAACAAGGCTAATCATGTTGGTTGGTATGAAATCACACTTCCGTACAATTTACATGAGAATATACACACATTGTTGGATAAACAAGGCGAAAGTGATGCATTTGAGTATCGATTTGGCATATAAATATTCCTCTGATCACCTACCCCACACTTAAACTCTTGTTCGTCCTCGAACAACCCTTTTATCTCTCATGTAAATGAAGTTACATAACTAATCTAGCAAGTTAATTCAAATTACAATAGTGATTATTTAAGATACAAGCTAAAAATAAAGCATGCATGATTTGATCAACGAAATGAAATACAACTATGTTAAGACTTCTTAACCTCCAAGACTCGACTCTCAATTTTAGCAAACTCATGTCAATCAACTGATTAGAAATCCCACATGAATTTTATCCTTCATTAAACATGTGCCCTCACGGAAAGAGAGTTATCAATTTCATAAAAACACTTTTTATATCACAACATGGGTACATAAATAAATTTCACTCACTCTCACCAAAATTCACATGCACCATGTAATGACTCTAAGCTTGCCCTTAGTGTTGTACTCCACTAATTTGAGGATGTACGAATGTAAGATCAAGTAGGACTTTTTAGGTTGTAATGTACTCAGGTGTAGATAGGTACTATTGTGATCAGTAATAGTGACTATCTTTCCTAAGCGCTTTCAATACATCACGCCTTCATTGTGAACTTCCCTTCCCTTACTTCACCTTTTTATCCTTGGTAGTTTTCGTTTTCCTCTTTTGCTCCCTATTTCTTTTAGGCACTTTTAGCTCATTAGTAGAGTTGTATAAATAATTTTTCATTCATTTTGTTTTCTTACTCCTTACTAATAATCAACTATTTTACCCAAGTGCACCTTTGACCTTTCTCACTTTGTACAAGCTTCCACTTTTCCTTTCTTTCATTCTTCTCACTCCTTTCCTTTTTCAGATTTTCTTCTTTAAGCGCTTAGGAGCTTTGTATCAAATTCAAGGTTAATGAAATAAAAATGGTTAAGCTTATGTTGCGGCTATCCAAAGAATAGGCTAAAAGGCTCAATGGGGCTGACTAGGATTAATATTTCAAGGTAGGTAAAACGAGGATAAAAGATTGCGTTAATTCAAAGAAATGCCTAAATCATCTCCTACACTTTACATCCTTCATTTCGTTTTATAAACAGACCAGGCAAGTTCTAGATATTCCACAATAGCCTGAATACTCAAAAACCTTACACTCATTTGCACATGCTCAATTCAAGACACATTCAGCAGACTCTTACTCAGCTAATCACAAGAATTCAAATTAAGCTTCAATTATATTGAGTCAAATTCAAGAGCCTAAGTGTCTCAAACAAAGTTGTAAACTTGCAAGCTTCAACACTAAACATACGCATCTACACACAATCATTTATAGCACATAACAAGAATATCAAGCATCAATTAGCTATGAGTTCAAAAACCAAAACCTATGGACCTAATTTTTCACTCAAGACGGTCGTCATCCATCCATCGTCGGAAACGAGTCCCTAACTATGGCCCCACAAACATTATATACAGACAAATAAAAATAAAAAATAAAAAAATTTTTTATTTTAAGTTTAATATTAAAAAAATTGTCAGACATAATTCATGTATGCCTTATGAATTCATGCTTGACTCCACAAAAATTTTCAAATTTTTCTCTTTTTCACACAAGCATCATTCACCAATAATTTGTTAGCACACAAAAATTTGAAATTTCCTCGAAATTTCCCTCACCCCACTTAATCATGCTATGTCCTCATAGCATCAAATTAGCATCTCAAGAGGGTGAGAAATACTCCCTGAGGCCTTTAGGCCTAGCCAATAACATGCTTTCGTTCAAATTTGCACAAGTGGTGTTCACCCCACGCTTTTTCTCTTCCACATGTTAGCTTCCTCCTTCACGGGTACTCATAATTCCCCTCCATCTGTGTAACTTTCCACCAAAACAACAAAAAATGAAGAATAAATAAAATAAAATAAAAATGCAAGAAATTAAAATGGATACCCGTGGTACCCGCTAGGTTGCCTCCCGAGGCGGCGCGCCTAATTTTACGTCGCGGCCACACGACGTATTGCACTTTCACCACTTTTTCCTCCACCTTGAGGATATGAATCTCACCCTAATTTCTTCTCTAATTTTCTTTTATGCTCCAGGGTGAGTGGTGAAAAATTGTGAGGACCAAGCAATAGATTTTGCCTTTGACCAGTTATTGGTCCTCTAAAAAATTAAGTGAAGTCATTTTTCTATTATAATCAACAAATTTCAGAATATATGGGCCTTGGTCCTCCTCTTGACATTTCTCCATAAGCTCGGAAGACTCTATTTCTATTTCATCAACCAAACTTAAGGTAGAAAAATGCTTGAGTGAGTCAATGCACCTTGATCTAGCTGCTTACCAATTGACTCCTTACTTATATACCTCTTCTCCACATCAACATCTATCTCTCCAATATTATCAAATGGAGTATACTCTATCTCTTCTCCCCAGAACCAGTTTTCTACAAGTATAGAGGCTCCTCACGGGGACACTCAAGAGGTTCTAAATGTCACAAGACTTCATCGAAATTCACCCTTGTCTCCCTCTTGTAATTCCTCTTGAATATTGCCTACTCATGTCACCCCGCAGTGATCTGAAAACTTCAGCCTTAGCCATCATCTCCGTGAATTTGGCGCTCATCCTTTCTAGAGTCTCTGCAATCTCTCCTCTTCCTGAGTTATCAATTTTGCCATTACCTCCTTCATTGCTTCTGATTGCTCAAGGAGTTGTTTCAGCATGTCTTCTAATCGGTCTTGGCGTCCCAAATCCACATTTTCAGCATGCCTGTATTAATCAAAAACAACAGAAGGATCATAGTAGGGGCTCAGGGAAGGGGGTATGCATTGAGCGACCATCCCAATGGCCATCTTGACAACCATATGTTACACGTGTTATAGTGTTGCCACAAGTGGTGTCCTCCGAAATTCGAAAAGGTTCGTCAAAATATGAGTATTCACCATTTAAACCATTTGTGTTTCAAGATGTCATGTCAAGAAGGGTATTCAAACACAATCAAAAATATTAAAATAAAACAAAATAAAAAAAAATAAAACACGTTGTCAACGCTTATATAGAATTCGTTAACTAACACTTAAGAAAAAAAAATTTTGATTGCCAATCCCCGGCAACGCGGCGCCAAAAACTTGATGAGCCCGCAAGTGTGCGGGTCGTACAAGTAATATAGTGGCTCTTTTTAAGAACCGGAATATCGAACCCACAGGGACTGGACTACGGGGTAAAACCTTTTCAAGTGTTAATTTGCTAAAACTCTAACAATGAAGACAGGTGTGAAGAAAGAGTTTGTGTGTTTTAGAAAATATATTTTTATACTAAACTAAGTTATCTATACAGTTGAGTCTGAACTGAATGTGAGCATGTTGAGGCTACAAGAAGAACATATAAAGAAATTAAATATCGATATACATGGTTTATCTTTCCTCCGGTTGCCTAGTCGGAACTTATGCCTATGGATTAAAACTCTAGAATCATTTAGCAACTTAAGAATCATGAACGCTACCTACATTTTCATGATAAGAAAATTCAAGTTCTAGCTATACAAAACCGATTCACACATGACTAATATGACTTTCAGGTATATTTCTATCCTGAAGGTAAATCAATTCCCAATTTTCCAAACCAAGAAAAGATCATATCCCTATTAATTCACAACTTTCCGAGTTTCTTGCCCTCTCGGGTAAAACCGGACTTTTTAGTTACATTAGCATTGGCCAGATATTAACGTAGTAAGAACAAGAATTAAATAGAACAACCATAGAAGAAAAGATGAAAGTACCAAATAATCAATAGTACATTTCAAACAATGGTTTATAACCTCAGCAAGAAGGGAATTAGCCACTCATTTGTGAACATCGTTAAATGAGTGTTAATCATACAAACAATTGAAAGGAAGAAGAAAGGATAGAAAACCTAAGAATTTTCGTCCTCAAGCTGCCCTGTAACCCGTTCTTGCTCCACCAAGTCAGAATTATTTAAAAATAAACCTAAGTGTGCTATTTTATAATAGTAGGAATTTGTCCCGGAATAACAAGAAACGCGTGTCCGCGGGTGCAACGCGGAGCATTGCCTCCGTGACACAGCCAAGCTGCGGAGGCCTTCTGGAAATCGCCCCGAAAATCTGCCCCGGCAGCACCTTGCCGCGTTGGCAGCGTGGCACGCCGCTGGGGCAGCGCGTTTGCACACATGGCTGGTCGCGGAGCCACTCCTGCGTGGCACGTTGCCAATGCGGCAGGGCTGTCTTGGGCAGCCTGCTGCCGTGGCACGTTGCTGATGCGCGGTGGGCTGTTTTGGGCCTCCTCTTGTCGCCCGTTAGCGTGTTTATTCCGTCTTCAAGCCTCTACTTCACCAACTCATGGATTAGCTCCTCAAAAATCATCAAAAACCTACAAAACAACGCTAATCATGTTGGTTAGTATAAAATCACACTTCAATACAATTTACATGAGAATATACACACATTGTTGGATAAACAAGGTGAAAGTGATGCATTTGAGTATCGATTTGGCATATAAATATTCCTCTGATCAACTTGCCTATATAGCCCTCCATGACCAACTCCGGGGTTATTAGTTGTGTCGGCGGCTCGCCAGGGGGCGAGATGACGTCGCTCTAGAAGGAGCGGCATGCTGTCCGCGAGGATGAAGATGGGGTCCCAGGTCCCCATAGATTCCATTCCATGGCTGGACTATTATTATGCCGTATCGGCACCATACCCCCTAAGAGCACAGTGTCCGAGTGCGAGATATCAAAAGTCACCTGGACTCAGACACAGCTACAGTCGGGTGGCGGGCTCGATTGGAGACCGAGGGAGCGGCAGGATGGCTATAGTTACCAGTTGACCCATTATTACCTTGAGGTATATAGATTGAAGTGTACTCGCCAGGGTTTATAGGGGCCCCAGATGAGTTGTTCTGTACTAGTTGTACCCCTTCCGGCTTATGGGGGCCGAGTAAGGTTTCTTGTTTGCTTTAGCTATTGATAATTAGATAATGAGAGAATCAGCTACTCAGGTATGACTCTATCCCTTGTCTTTCCGTCCTTTTTCAGTTCTATCTTTTTATATTCGGTTATTTACAATTATGGTGTACATGCTCGGTACATATTTAGTACTGAAAGCCCTTTAGGCGGCTGCATTACTGCCTGCATGTACGAGGATAGACGAGCAGATCCTCTTAGCTTCCAGCTAGGATTAGCAGAAGAGTTGGCTCCTTTCCTCTAGAGCTTATAAATAGAAGGTTTACTCATGATTGTACTACGGGTAGGTCGGGGCCCTGTCCCGACCATCGTAGTATACTCTTAGAAGACTTGCAGATTATATATTTCCTATGGTTAGCTGTTGTTGGCCTGTGGGGCCGTATATGTTTTCTCATGTATTGGTCGCGTAGGGCCCTATTTAGGTGATACTTAGCGGCCTTGTCGGCTATAGCTTAGTTTAGCACCGGATTTAAGTTTCAGTCATAACTAGACATCATGGTGGCCTTGTCGGCCAGCATAAGACTCCTCGTTGCCATGTGCTTCTGGTTAGTTGTTTCTTTTGTGACAGAGTGTCTATAAGGCCTTGTCGGCCCGGAGAGTTTGTGTTTACAATAGATATATAACCCGTTGCTTTCTTGATTCCAAAGTTAGTAATTGCCCTACAAGAAGAGTGCTTAGGCTTAGTCGGATCTCGTGGAGCACCAAGTGCAATGCCTCCCAAGGTGGGGCGTGACAAACTTGAGTATCGAGCAGAGTCGTATCCGGGGGTGCACCCAGAGTCGTGCTAAGCAAAGTCCTATCTATGGATGTGTTGTGCACCCATACTATGAAGCAGGAGACTATGAAGCATGATAGGATGGTTAGTCTTCTTTATTATCTAGTCGTGATATAGAGTTGTACGGTATAGGGTTGAATCCCTAAGCTTACCGTATTCTTTTTGTCTATAGATAAAATATCGGACCCAAGACACCCCGGCGGCAGGAGATTGGACGTAGCGTGGAGAAGGGAGCAGCGGGTGCCCCGGTCGAGTGAGCTGATCTAAGGGCGATAAGGGAGGTTTCATCTTGATCTCCCGGCCCTCTCCACCACGTCGGGAGCCGCTCGGGTGGCAAATGTGTCGGAATCCTCCGGTAGTACCTATATCGATACATCCGATCGGAGGTTAGGAGTGTTGTTGTTATGCTACCTCGGATAATTGGCCGCACAATGTAAGCCCGTGGTACCGATGGTTGCAGAATCTTCAGGAGGGCTAGGTAGCTCGAGGTCAAGGTTCCTTGCTGAGTCCCCCGCAATTCACGGGACGGATCAGGATGATGACCCTCAGGATTTCCTAGACCAGTTAGGCGAGTTTTTCAAGGTAATGCATGCCACCCCTGAGGTCGGTGGAGTTAAGAGTGTTTCGGTTGCGGGACATTGAAGTACTATGATACGCGAGTTAGGAAAGGTCCCAAGGAAGAGATGTTCCCCCTCCGACTTGGCCCAGCTTTTCAGAGGCTTCCTTAGATCATTATTTACCACGAGAGATCCTCCAGGCCAGGGGTAGATTAATTTTTGCATTTGGAGCGGGAGTTGATGAATGTATAGAGAATATGCTGTGGGTGATTCCTTGGCCCGATATGCACCGGACTTTGTGGATACTATGCCAGCCGGGAGGTGCACGGTTCATTATGGGGTTGAAAACAGAATACGTGGAGACTTGTATCACAGCTACCTTGCGAGGACATGGATATTGCTCGTGTCTAGGCATTTCCAGAATATTGAAGGGATCGGAAGCGGTAGCGAGGGATAGAGAGGCAAGTCAAGAGCGCCTTCGCAGGACTAGGCCCAATGATATGCGGACGAGTCCCAGGGGTGGACCCAGACCACGATTATCAAACAGGCCACCGGACCCCCACCTCCACAACGTGTGAGGAGCGGGCATCATCGAGGACAGCCGAAGAGGGCCGGCGAAAGCTCACAAACAGCGGGATCACAGCAGCGGGGGTCGTAGCGAGCATACTTACTGTACCACCTCGCCCTATTTGCAGTCGACGTCATTCTTGGGCATGCAGGTATGGTTCCACAGCATGTTATGCATATGGACAAAGGATCATCAGATGAGAATTTGTATCCGGCTAGAGGGTAGGAGTGATCGGGAGCGACGGAGATAGGTCTTGATGGGGTCATGTGCTCCAGCCCCTTCAGTAGGGCGCAGGCCTTCAGTTCTAGCCGGAAAAGGCCGAGGCAGATCAGGGGCCTCCAGTTTAGGTACCGGTCCAGATTGCACAGATGCTTTACCGGGGCGACGGAGTTAGAGTCATCGTCCGATGTTTTGGTATTTGGCGTCACCTGCATTAAGCGATACGCAGGGTGTAATTAGTACAAGTAATATAGTGGCTCTGTTAGAGAACCGGAATGTCTAACCTACAGGGACTGGACCCGTTCCTCTAACTATCCATTTCACGTGTGATCTTAAATACCTAAAATGTTGGTTATAGAAGTTTTGAGGAGATAATTGATCTAGTTTTAGTCAACAAAATATTAAATTACTCTAGGAGCAACATAGAGTTAAAACCAGATAATCATACGATACTACGATTTGCAATGGGTTAAGCATGGAACTATCAATTGTTATTTCACATAACTAGAATTGCATGTTCATGGTCTTTCGAGCCTCTTAACACGGCAATCTAGCCTCAATGCATCATTGTGAGCGAGGATGCTAATTTCTAGTTCAGCGGGCAATCAATTATGTTGTGGTTTTACAGGAAACGATTAGAGACTTTAGATGCGTCTAACCACCATTTAGCTCAACTTAGCCTCACAACTACTTCCCTTCAGTGGTGATGTGATATCCCAAGTTGGTCTTTAATAACCCCCATTTGTCAACCAAGCAAGGTGTTAGGTATGTTTCTATCCTGAAACAAGATTATATCGCGAGATACAAACATGCTCCTCCTCACATTCTCATGTCTGACCTAAGTAATACTTTCTCCAAAGCTATTGCCCAAGCTAACATATATATTTATGGTGATCAATCCATAAAAACAACCAACAATCAGGGAATGCAAGAAGCGAAAACAGCAATCAATAGCAATTCCAAAATAATTTCCTTAAAATCACAATCATAATTCATGGCTTCAACCCTAGAGGAAAGGTTCTAACCATTCATGTTCGTAAAACTACTGCTTCAAACTACTACTAAACTACATACTTACAAAATTTGGTAGATGAGAGAATTTGCCAAACCCTAGCTGAGTTCTCCCACTTCTCCTTCACTCATAGGTAGTTTCCAGAATAAAATCGTGACAAAAATGGAATTAGGAGCTAAGGGACCTATTTATAGTAAATGGAAAACGTGCAATTTGGCTTGTCATGGAACGACTCCATGTCACGGAGTGTATCGTGGAGCATTGCCTCCGTGACACGGGGATAGCATGAAGGCTCTTTGAAATTGCCGGAAATCAACCTAGGCCTTCATGCGCGTTGGCAGTGTCACACTGCTTAGGCAGCGCGATGGCACTCCTCTATCAGCGGAGATGGCATGCGTGGCACGTTGCTGGCGTGCTGGTGCACTACCTACCTGCAGCGTCACCAACAACTTGCCTGGCATAGGCGTGGCAGGCGGCGGCGCGGCACACGCACAGCGTGGTACAGCGGCCAGCCTTTCCATAGCCTACTCCTTGCCGACTTTACCGTTGCTTCCGACTCCATTCCTTTCCCTTCACCAACATGATTTTGTTCCTCAAAATCATTGAAACCTACAAAACAAGGACTAATCATGTTGGTTAGAACATATCTTCACATTTATATAAAATCACATGAAAATGTATAAAATAACTTAGATAAACAAGACTAATTTAAGTTATCAAGTGTCACTCGGGCATGCTCTTTTGCCGAGATCACAACCCCACACTTAAAGCCTTGTTCGTCCTCGAACAACCTTTTTACATCTCATGCATATGGAGACTCACACATAACCCAATTTAACCCAAAATAATTCAAACTACGACTATAATGATTATTTAAGATAACAAGCTAAAAAATAGAGCATGCACGATTTAATCAATGCAATGACATATAACTCGGTAGAGACTTCCTAGCCCTCAAGAATCGACCCTCAATCTTAGCAAACTCACATGGAAATCAACTGATTAAGAAATCCCACATGAATTATATCCTTCATTCAACATGTGCCCTCACGAAAGAGAGTTACCCAATTTCTGCGCAAAAACAATTTTTATCCCAATATGTGTGGGTACATGAATAGAATTACCCTCACTCTCACAAGAATTCATGCTGTATGTAATGACCCATAAGCTTGCCTTAGTATTTTACTCCACTAATTTGAGGATGTATGAATGTAAGATCAAGTAGGACTTTTTTTAGGTTGTAATGTAACTCGGGGATGGGCAGGTACTATTATGGCCAGTAATAGTGGCTATCTTCCCTAGCGCTTTTAATACATCACGCCCTCATTGCAAACTTCCTTCCCTTACTTCACCTTTTATCCTTGTGAATTTTCTGTCTTCCTCTTTTGTTTCCCCTTTCTTTAGGCACTTTTGACTTATTCGTGAGGAGCTTTAAAAATAATTTTTCCTTCATTTGTTTTCTTACTCCTTACTAATAATCAACGTTTTCCATAATTGCACCTTTGTCCTTTCTCAACTGTTTACAGCTTCCACTTTTCCTTCTTTTTCATTTTTCTCACTCCTTTACTCTTTGATTCTTTTTTTAGCGCTTAGGAGTTTTGGATCAAGCTCAAGGCTCAATGAAAAAAACGGATTAAGCTTATGTTACGGCTATCAAAGAAGAGCTCAAGGCTCAATGGGGCTAACTAGGATTAATTTTTCAAGGTAGGTAAAATGAGGGATAAAATTAGGTTCATTCAAAGAAATGCCTAAATCATCTCCTACAATTCACATCCTTCATTTCGTTTCATAAACACACCAAGCAAGTTCTAGACAATCCACAATAGCACGAGAATGCTCAAAACCTTACACTCATGGCACATGCTCAATTCGAGACACATTCAGCGATTCTTACTCGGCTAATCACAAGAATTCAAATTAAGCTTCAATCATATTGAGTCAAATTCAGAGCCTAAGTGTCTCAAACAAAATTTATACACTTGCCTGCTTCAACACTGAACATACTTGCATCTTACAACCATATAGCACCTAACAAAAACATCAAGCATCAGTTAGCTATGGTTTCAAAAACCCGACACCTGTCGACTAATTTTCCATAAGGCGGTCGTCATCCATCCATCGTCGAAACAGTCCTAACTATAGCTACAGTGTTATCTTCCGAACAAGTAAAGGTATTCTTTGGTTCCAAGACCCCGTCGAAAGAACGAAAAACCAGCGGGTGATGAAGTCATGCTTGACTCACAAAATTTTTCAAATTTTTCCAATTTTCACACAAGCATTACTTTCACTAACGATTTGTGCTTTAATTTTTTTGAAATTTCCCTTGAAATTTTCCTCACCTCACACACGAATCATGCTATGTCCTCTTAGCATCCAGTGCTTGTTTAAAAGGGTGAAAAATACTCCACGAGGCCTTTGGAGGCCTAGCTAATAGCATGTTTTTCCTCAACTTGAATAAGTGGATGTTCGACCCCACACTTTTCCTCTTCCATGCTTACTAGCTTCCTCCTCGAGGTACTCGGACTTCCCTCCATCTGTGCCTAACTTTCCACCAAAACACAAATAAAAAATGAAAATAACAAAATCAATCACAAAAATCAAAATTAACAAATTGTACATGAGGTACCCTTAGGTTACCCCTCCCAAGCACGTATATATTTTACGTCGTGGCATGGCGTGGACTGTCCTTTTCAGGGCCTCCTCATACCACCTAGGTTCTCTTTTCGAGAACCATCTCCTTTCTTTTTGTTGTTTTAGAGAAACAACCTCCACTCTATTCCACTCTCTTTCTCCAACTTCTTCTCAAATTGAAGCTCTCTCTCGGACTCGGGCTGAACACTTGACAATGCCTTTGGCTGTGCACCTGTGAATCCTCCACCCCCACACTCATCCTCTAACAACATACTAACTTGACAAAGGTTTTGTAGTGTGCGGATGGGTTCATTTTTGGTAAACGCGAAAGAGTTATTCATCATCCTCGACCCTCATTTCCAAGGTCCTGCTCAAATCTATCACCGCTCCTCCGATGGCCCAAGAATGGCCCGTCCCAAGATTAAGGGTACCTGGTCATCAACCTGAAAATCTAAGACAATAAAATTAGCAAGTATAATAAACTTACTACTTTAACTGAAGGTCCTCTATTATTCCATTAGGTTTCACTCGCGACTTGTCAAGTATTCATGACATCAACCTTGTCGGCCTCGATTTTCCCAACCCCAGGGTGTTGAATAGGGATAGGGGCATTAGATTAACTGCTGCCCCTAAATCACACAAGCTCAGAGCGCTTCAGCTTTACCAATTTGTATGGGAGGGTAAAACTCAGGGGTTTTGAGCTTCTTTGGCATTTTTGCTCATGCCTGCAGTGACTGCACTCCTCAGTCAATGCTACTGAGTGCGGATGTCCACCAATCCTAACTTTGTTTGCCATCACGTCCTTCAAGTATTTAGCATACTTGGGCATTCCCGGCAAGACATCAATAGAGGCAAATTTATGTGAAGTTCTTTGAAGCTCTCCTGAACTTTTTGAAACATTCCTCCTCCTTGTTCTTTACGAATCTTTAAGGAATGGTGGTGGTGGTCTCTGTGCTGGCTGCAATTAAGGTTGCGCATCTTGTTTCCCAGCACTCACCGGAGTACTCCGAGTGTCGGTGGATAGTCCTGTCCCTGCAACTCACACGGCTGCACCTCCTCTCTATGCTCTTTAGACCTTCCATAATGAGTGCTTTCCGCTTCTAAAAGTGATGGCATTGATACGTAGGGGTTAGGATCTGCGTCGCTTGGTAATCCCCCATGCGACCTCATGTGCGAGCAGCTGCTGCTCCTGACCCTTGTTTTTCAAGATTTCCCGGGTGGCGACTTGCTGATTCATTAAGTCTGCTTGCCATCCTCGCTGATTTTCCGCCAGCCCCAATTGTGTCTCCATAATTTTCTGCAGTGTTTCCTCAATGCGCTGCTCAATTGCCCATCATTACGCTATTCTGCTGATACTCTTTGTTGTTGAGGTTGCATATAATTGCTTATGGTTTCCACCCCAAGAAAAATTCAGGTGGCCATTTGCCAATTTCTGTTGGAGTTGTTCCCAAGAATTCTGATTCCTTTGCACATTACTAATAAAATTGACGGATTCGGATTGGCTCCCACAGATTCTGCATTGTGCCCATTATTACCATAAATTTCACACCAACTAAGACTTCTGAACTGCATTAACCTGTACGGTGTTTGGTGCATACTCCAGTTTATTGAATTGAGTCATCATCTGATGTTGGAACGGAAGCTATTTGTCTTGCCAAGGCATTCAAACCATCTACTTCCTATCAGCGATCTCTTTCCTGCCCCTCTGGTGACTCACATTTGTGCCACTGCGGATTTTCTTGTGCAATTCTGTTCAACAAAGTGTACAACTCATCATATGTCTTCTCCAAGGCTTGCCCACCCAATGCAGATTCTAGCAATATTTTTGTGTGTAGGTCTAGACTTTCTACAAAGGTATGGGCCACTTCTTTTGATTCTTAGCTGTGATGGGGGCAGTCTCTCAACAATAACTTGAATCTTTCCCAAGCCATGTATAAGTTCTCATCAAGCCTCTGCTTGAAACTGAGTATTTAACTTCTCAACTTTGCAGTCTTGCCTGAAGGAAAGAATCTGATAAGGAACTTCCTAACCAAGTCATTCCATGAAGTTATGAGTTCGGTGGCTCGGCCCAACCAGCCACTTTTGCCTCTCCCAACGAGTGAAAATGAAGAGGGTCAATCCAGACAAAATCTGTGGAACACGCCGGTGAGGACAAACGTGTCACTAATCTCTAAAAAGCTGCCTTAAGTCTTTTCTTTAGTCCTCATATGCCATTCCAGTGAATTGACCACTAGAATGTAACAGCTGCACCATGTTCTGTTTAAGTTCAAAGTTCCCTCCAGGCTCCGGTTTACGGATACTAGAGGTCACATTTGTCGCTAGTGGGATGGCCACTTCGCGAACTGGTCTTGCTGCCATTGCTTCGATGACAATTGTGCTTACGCGGTGGTTATTGTCCTTTTTCGTGAAGTCTCTTCATCTTTTGCTCTAGAACTACTCTCCTTCTCAAATGGATTTGACGTTCGGAGTTCAATCAACGGTTCACAAGCTCTCTATTTCTACTTCATTCGGCGAGGACAACTGTCACACGCAAATAATGGAGACTAGACCAAGTTTCTCAACCCATAAGGAATTTTTTAAAATCACACAAAAGCAGATCAATTATCAAAACTTCGCTGAGTCCCAGCGGCACCAAAAACTTGACGTCGCCGCGTGGCGCGTCCGCAAGTATGCCGGGTCGTGCAAGTAATATAGTGGCTCTGTTAGAGAACCGGAATGTCTAACCTACAGGGACTGGACCCGTTCCTCTAACTATCCATTTCACGTGTGATCTTAAATACCTAAAATGTTGGTTATAGAAGTTTTCGAAGGAGAATAATTAAGTCTAGTTTTGGTCAACAAAATATTTACAAATTACTCTAGGAGCAACATAGAGTTAAAACCAGATAATCATGCGATACTACGATTTGCAATGGGTTAAGCGTGGAACTATCAATTGTTATTTCACATAACTGGAATTGCATGTTCATGGTCTTTCGAGCCTCTAAACGGCAATCTAGCACTCACTGCATCATTGTGAGCGAGGATGCTAATTTCTAGTTCGCGGGCAATCAATTATGTGGTGGTTTACGGGGAAACGATTAGGGACTTTCGTGCGTCTAACCATTTAACTTTAACTTAGCCTCACAACTACTTTGTTGAGTGGTGATGTGACATCCCAACTTGGTCTTTAATAACCCCATTTATCAACCCAAGCAAGGTGTTAGGTATATTTCTATCTGAACACAAGATTATATGTGAGATACAAGCATTACTCCTCATTCTCATGTCCTGACCTAGGTAACACATTCTCATGTCCTGACCTAGGTAATGCTTTCTCAAGCTATTTCCCAAGCTAACATATATGCTTTCATGGTGATCAATCATAAAAACAACCAACAATCAAGAATGCAAGACGAAAACAACAATCAATAACTTAATCCCAAAATAATTCCATAAAATCACAATCATAATTCATGGCTTCAACCCTAGAGGAAGGGTTCTATCCATTCATGTTCGTAAAACTACAATTAAACTACTACTAAACTACATACTTACAAGAATTTGGTAGATGAGAAGGGAATTTGCCAAACCCTAGATGAGTTCTCCCACTTCTCCC